>PVHP010002147.1:43216-94487 GCA_004024765.1 Zapus hudsonius
CTCTCCACGAAACTGCAGGGCTTCCCACGGAGCTGCAGGGCTTTCCACGGAGCTGCAGGGCTTCCCACGGAGCTGCAGGGCTTCCCACGGAGCTGCAGGGCTTCCCACGGAGCTTCAGGGCTTCCCACGGAGCTGCAGGGCTTCCCACGGAGCTGCAGGGCTTCCCACGGAGCTGCAGGGCTTCCCACGGAGCTGCAGGGCTTTCCACGGAGCTGCATGGCTTCTCACGGAGCTGCATGGCTTCCCACGGAGCTGCATGGCTTCCCACGGAGCTGCAGGGCTTTCCACGGAGCTGCATGGCTTCCCACGGAGCTGCATGGCTTCCCATGGAGCTGCATGGCTTTCCACGGAGCTGCAGGGCTTTCCACGGAGCTGCATGGCTTCCCACGGAGCTGCAGGGCTTCCCACGGAGCTGCAGCGCTCTCCACGAAACTGCAGAGCTTCCCACGGAGCTGCATGGCTTCCCACGGAGCTGCAGGGCTTCCCACAGAGCTGCAGGGCTTCCCACGGTGTTGCGGAACTTTCCATGGCGCGGTGGAGCTCTTCTGCAGCCTTTACAACCCCTCGGCCAGTCTTTCCCGGCCAGTCCTCCAGCTCCCTCACCTCCCTCACCTAGTCATGGACTCCGCCTCTCTCTCCTGACTGCTTCCCACAGAGAGGCTGACCACTTGTGCCTTCCACATTAGGTGCATGTGTGGATTTCCTCACCCAGTTCTTTGACCCAGGGCACCCACCCAGACCTCCTAAGGGGTCCACATTCCCCTGCAGGTCTCTCTTCACAAGGCCGGTGGGTATGGGGGACATCGATTTTAAAGATCCAGACTTCCTACAGGTCATCAGCTGCCTCTTCTCAGCTCGATCTTCTTCCCCCCAAGCCCAGCACAGGGAGGTGGCAGGACAAGTGACACGGAAAAGCTTGATAAATACTAAAGCAAATACTAAAAATAACGAGCCAGCAATAGTCTGCTTTTAGGAACTGCACTTGTGCATCTGTGTTTTGAGTGAGGGGTGGGAGGAAGAGGGCTGCGGAGAAGGACCTGGATGTTTTCTGGAGGTGGAAACAGCGAAGGGCTTCCTCGGGCAGAAGGCATCACCTCACCCCCTTCGTGGAATCATTTTCTCAGCTCTCTCAGGCTCCCGAAGATCTATAAATGGGTCCCTCCCTGGAGTGCTAACGGCATCCCTGCTCCTGTGTGAAGCCAAGGAAACTGCAGGCTTGACCTCATTGTCTCCCACTCACCATTTCAAGAGAGCAGAAGGGTGGTTGGGAGACCAGTGTGTGTACATCTGTGAGCACCTGCTAAGCCCAGTGTGGCATGGGACAGTCTGCATGAGAGGGCAGAACCTTCACTACGGGAATTCTACATGTCTCCAAAAATGCCAAAAACAGGGCTGGAGAGATGGCTCAGCTGTTAAGGTGTAAGCCTGCATCAAGGAATTGACCTGCTCCCTTTCAGAACTGGGGATACAGATATATGACCCTGAGCTATTTTTAGCCAGGGTCTCCAAAATAAAGATGAGCAGATCTGTTCAATTCTGTTTCTGTCGTCTCCCCTCCCTAGTGAGCCATTCTCCCTGCTATGGATGGACAGGGGTTGCTACCGTGTCCACCTAAGCACTATGGGGCTCTACATCATCTGCCTTCTACAAGGTGCCTACGGATTTCCAAACTGCCAAATGCAATGGCCTTGACCTTTCTGCTCCACTCTCCTGAAATCTACTCTGCTTTTCCATTCCATGGTAGTAGAACCTCCTAGGTATCCTGTGGCCTGTCCATTCCCAGACTCTCGTAATGTCTCCCTTTCTGACCATCACATAAATGAGAGCAATCACCACTCGATACTCTGCCAAACTTAGCAAATATAGAATTTCCAGTTAAATCTTAATTTTGGATCAATACTGAATAACGTAGCACGTCTATAACTTTGGATGCACCATTCTTACACTAAAATGTTAGTCTTTGTTGTTTTAACTGAACGCCCTACTTTGTATCTGACTGCCTACTGTGGTTGTTTCTCACGCAGAGTTTATCTCTGACTTCTCCTTTGTTGGCATGTTCTCTGCCCATCGTTTCAGTCATTATCTTTTCTCAGACAATTCCTAAATCTCCATCTCTAATCTCTTCTCTGCCACATGTTTGTTTTCCCTTGGATATTTTATACCATTTCCAATTTAATTGAAACTGAAATTTCTGTTTTGACCATTTTCTCTTTTGACTCCCGAACCTGCCTGTTCCACCTGGACTAATTTTATTAATATTTCTATTAATTTTTTTTCCAGTCTCCCAATAATCTCCACTCCAAATCTAAGGATGCTCTCTCTTCCAGGGGCATAGCCAGGTAGCTTTGATGCATGTGGAAACTCTTGCCCAGATTCAAGCATCACTTCTTAAAGCAATTGTTAAGGAGAGAAGGAACTAATATTTCATTAAATACACAAAAAGTGCCCAGCACTATGCTCAAAGACTGTGGCAGTTTGAATGTAAAATGTTTTCCATAATCTCATGTGTTTTGAATACTTGGTCCCTAGCTGGTGGCAGTTTGGGAGAGTTAAGGAGCTTTTGGGAGGTAGAGCCTTGCTGGAGAAGGTGCACCATTGGGGAGAGGTCTTGAAGTTAATTAATCCAGGCCACTGGGTGTTCAGGGCAAGCTCACACAAACTGTTTCCTTCCTGCTGATGTGGAGAAATGACCCAAGCTTCCTGCTCAGGGCTACCATGCTTGTCCCTGCCATGATAAAAGTTCCCTTTGAGACTGTGAGCTGAAATCAGCCCTTTCCTCACATATGCTGCTTTTGGTTAGGTGCTTCGTCCCAACAAGGAGAAGGTAACTGCCACAGAGACTTTATATCCATCACCTCGTTTACAGATGTCTCCTTCCTACGTTGCTTTGACAATTTTTCAACTTTACAAGTGGAAAAGCACGTGCACTGAGCAGAAACAGACTTGAATCTGGATCTTTTCTGGATGTGCCGTACTGTCTGGGTGGGTGGCAATGAGGATAGATCCAGTCAGCCACGATCACAAAGGAAACAACCCATGGTCTCCAGGGCACAGTGCGGCTAAGCTCTCACACGCAGCAGGGGAAATGGAGTAAAAACTCGCTCAACTTAGGATATTTCCATCTGACAACCCATCATAAATTTAGGAACAATGACTTACATGACAGCCGTGAGATGCGACAACAACCATGTGGATAGATACGGAAGCAGGCTTGTACAAACTGACCGGCTAGAATGTATCAAAACCAAGCCAAAGTTTTCTACTGCATCCCATTCAGGTAAGGAGCATTCTATTTACATTTTCATAGTGCTTAACTCTGACAGGTTAGGGTGACTGGGACCCCCAAAGGTAACCAGGAGTGTCACTGGATTTGTGCTTGTAGGCAGGCTCCACTTATCACATGCCTGACCCCCTCCCCTTGAGTGGGAGGTGTCTCTTGCTAGAGTTCCAACCTAATCCGGAAACTGATTGGTCAAAGATAGACCAGCCAGCTGTCTCTCTGCTCTCCTGGCCCAGAGATAGATTCACCTGGAAAGGAAGTTTTGCTCTCTTTTTTTCATGGCTGCCCAGAGTGGCCTGTGGTGAGGAGGTGAGGGGTTCTTTCCCACATGAACCTCTTTTCCTCATGATGGGAGCCCTCTTATATCTTTCCTTCTTTTTCTTGTTTGGCTGGCCAGCACAGATTTTATAGATATGTGGCTAACACCTTCCCCACATGCTCTCTTCTCACTAGTGGCTGGAGATTTCTGTAACTTGTCATTTTTTTGTAATAGTCTCCCACTCTACTTTATCCTTTGGTGGTCTATAATTTTAATTCTTTAATTTTAGAAAACAAGAATCTTAATCTTAAATTTAATCTTAATCTTAAACTTAAATTTTAAATTTTAAGGTGCATTGCAATGAGCTTGTGACAGTTTCAGGCAAGCTCCATAGACGCCTTCCCCTTGAGTGGGAAGTGTCTAGCTAGGTGTCAAACCTAGGCACTAAAATTGATTGGTCAGGTATGGACCAACCAGCTGTCTCCCTGCCTACCTGAGGCAGCAAATACTCACTGAACAGATAATCCTGTCTTTTTCTCACCCACATGGCCTAGAAGAAGGACCTCTGACTCTCTAGGGACAGGTATGGTCTCTCCAGCCCCACACCACAGCCTGTGGTGAGGGGCTCGGTTTCTCTTCCACCTGAATCTTTCCTTCTCATGATCTTTCCCCTTCCTGTTTGTTTAGATGAACAGCATCAATTCTGTTAAAACTTCCCACCGTTCTCCCCACACTGGTGGCTGGAGAACTCTGTAACTCCCCGTGTTCACTTAAATAATAAAGTCTCCCACTATACCTTAATATCTGGTTGTCTATGATTTTAATTCTTTAACTTTATAGACAAGAATTCGGGTACTCCTTGAATTTTGGGATGCATTGGAATTTTAGCTGGGCGTTATCTAAATTCTAACCCCCAGCTCACCCCGCTACAAGCTGGGTACCCCAACATTCTTGGAACCCTAGCTTTCCCATTACATGACTTATTTACAAAGTCTTTTAACTGCTGCCTTTTATTTCAGCATTACAATAATCCTGGTAGGTGAATGTCTAATATTATTTAAGACATGGCATCACGGCTCATCAATTTCATTACAAGTGAGGACATAGCTATTCAGAAAGGCTAAGTAACTTAATCCCAGGTCGCCAGCTAATAAGTGCCAAAATTAAGATTGAAAACTTAGTCCTTCTGAGACCTGCTGAATCACACTTCCTAATATCCTTTCCACACTATAAGACCACACCCAGTGTAGGAGTTTTGACCTGATACCATTCACGTACCATCAGATCAGACTGAATTTCAGTTATTTATTTATTTTTTTTTTTTGAGTTTCAGCCTCACTAAGTAGTCCAGGAAGGCCTCGAATTCCTGATCCTTCTGTCTCAGCTTCCTGAGTACTGAGATTATAAGTGTGCACCACCATGCCCAGTGTGGGTTAGATAGTTTATCTGCAAAAGTAACTGCCGAGTTATTTAGTGGAAGAAAATAAGCACTGGTTGTCTGCCCCAGGCGGAGGGTCCTTGCTAAGTAAGAGGAGCATCAGAAGCTAAGAGGGAGGGATGGAAAGAACTCTGAGCCAGGCTTCCCCACTCTGCCCAAGGTTTCAGTAGCCATGGTAACTAGTTAAAGCAAGTACTTTAACTATAGTTAAAGCAAGTACAGCCAAAGCCACTTCTGCTCAACCCCATAACTTTTCTGGGTTCCATGCTACAGAAAAATCAAGTCCAGCCTACAATTTCCAGATTCTGTCCCATGCTGCCATGATCAAGTACTGAGAGCAGCCTGGGAACCCAGGGCCAAGACCGGCTCCATGCGTGATCCAATCAAGGTGAGGGAAGGAGGTAAGAAGAGAGGGGAGAGGCAGGAGGCAATGAGACCCCATGTCTAACCCAGGGACCAGGAGAAAATGGCAAGTGCTCTACTTTGGGAACAAGTCACGTTTCCAGTGGCTCCAGCATGAAGCCCCAACCCACGTGAGAGGTGTGCCCAGTATTTCATCTCTGTAATGAGATGCACAACGGGCACTTTCAAGAGTTTAAAATACTTGAACGTGCAAAGTTTCACAGTTGGTCACAAGTTCGTAATAGCTCTGTGCCTCTTCCCTGGGGAGATGCCATGCCATGCGGGATTCCACGGGACAGCTTTCTCCATTTTTCAAAATAGAACAGCTCTTAGACTCCTCTGGCAATTTTAACTACACAATAATAGCAAACACCCCAGGCAGAGCGTGAGAGACCAATCTTGTAAACAGCAGGATGGCAAGGTGTAAACAAGAATGGAAAGAAAACATCCACCCACCCTTGATTTAGGAACTTTGCTTCTGACAAGGGACTGGGAATAAAGTCAGTCCCAAATACCAGGGAACAAAATGCAAAGCAGGGAGAAGTGTGAAATCGCACCCCAGGTGGCTGCGGGAATTTGCAAGGATCCCTTCCAGTCTGCCAACTCATCTCTTTGGCATCAGGCTTACTTTTAGCTCCTCTTCCAGGTTCAGATGCTTGGGGCTTGGGGAAGGTTTTGTTTGCTTTGTTTCATTTGTTTGTCCTTTCAAGTAAGAAGATCAGCATTTTTAGGAATGATGTGACTTCCCTAAGTATTTCTTCTTTCAATGATCACACCGATGATGGTGTTTTAGGGAATCACAAACCACAATATTTCCATCTTTCTTTTGACTGAATCGTGTTCTTATTTGCAGTGAGATATGCTCACACATACAGAGTCTTCAGAAATACTTCATATGATCGCTTGTGTTGTTAGAAAGATAGAGTGCACTTGAACTCCAGCATCTTGGATCCTTTCAAGTAAACATTCTCCTAACAATTAAACACTGACATTACTCTTTCCAGAGGCATAGGATGATAGGAATGAAGAGACTCTGGCTTTGGGGGCCCCATAGTCCACTGCAGAAGAGAGACTTGGAAACATATAGCTACAATAAGGAAGCCATCTTTAACCCTCAGACATAGAGTGATAGATGCACATGTAATACACATTTATGGGAGGGTTAGCCCATGATTTTGGGCTAAGCACCTGACATAAGTAGAATAGATCAGACCAGAAAAGAGTCGTTCATGTTAAGCACCATGTAACCAAACTTAGGTCAGAAATGGGGTAGTTTCTCTTAAACCAAAAGATTTGTAGCAATAAACAAAGGGCTCCATGGGCTGGAGAGATGGCTCAGTGGTTAAAAGTGCTTGCTGTGCAAACTTGATGACCAGAATTCGGATCCCCAGAGCGCACATTAAGCCTCACACATCTACGATCCCAACTCACCTAAAAACTAATGGAAGGCAGCATCAGGAGAACCCTCAAGCTCGTGGGCCAGTGAGTCTGGCAGTGTAGCAGCAAATGAGAGACCCCGTCTCAAACAAGGTGGAAGGTGAGGATTGACAACTCAAGGTTAGCATCTGACAGCCACATGCACTCCATGGCACATTCGAGCCCACACATGCACACATACCACACACACCTGTGAGCCCAGTTTATGTGAACAGGCCTGAAAGGGATGCTCCTCTGTTTTCACCCTTAAGAGCACAAGAAAGGGAACTTTGAAAGGACCAAGCTGCTGCCTTGAGTTACCTATTTCCTTCTCTTGTTTTTACCCTGTAACACCAATCTCCCTGCTCAGCCCACTGCAAACCCAATATATGTTGTAGGATGAGCGACTGCCTGACTCAAGAATCGTGAACTGAATTTGGTGTCATTAGGCCTTTGGCAGGTCTCACTCATGCTTGTTACCAATCCTCACTGGTTGCTTTCATGAACGGACCAGGGCTGAGGGAGGCACCTGTGGCTGAGCATGCCCATTGCCAGCATTGAATGGTTCCCATAAGGGATGTTCCACCCTCCATCACCACTGCCTCACTCAGCTTCAGCCCTCCAAACTCTCTTGCTCAGACTTATCTCTGTCATACATATTTGTTATGTACCATGAATGAGTGTTAACTAATGGAATTTCCACAGCATCCCAATGGGTTGTATTATATTGGTGTTATAGGTGAAGAAAATGAGCCTCCAAAAGTTTCAGAAACCTTTCAAAGGACATACAATCAATAAGCAGAAAAACCAAGATTAGAAAGTCTCTTTAACAGTGCCCTAGCCTGCATCTCTCACACATCTTATCTAACTCTCCTCTAAAGGAGAGAGATCAACAGGCTCGGTTTGAGTAGCTAGCTGGCAGCTAGACCTGAGAGCAAGCAGAGTAGGCACCTACCAAATGGATCCAAAATATCCCCACCATTCCTAGAAGTCCAGAATTTTATGATTGGAGGTAGCATACATTGAGCCTGAAGTCTTTCTGATCCTCAAGGTTGCTTTGTGGGGGGTATGGCTGGTCTAGAAGGGCTAATACTCAATCGGAACCTCAGTGTGGGGAAGACTCAGAGGCTAAGATATCAAAGTGATGCCTGGCCAGGACTTGAGTTCCAGAAGAGGTCCCGAAAGGATGGTGAAGAGGTTCTGAAGTCAGGTGTAGATGCTTGCGCGCCTTGCCTGATTGACTGCACTCTGTGTTGCTGAACACAGGGGAAGGGTGGACTCTCCTCATCTGATGAAGCACTGATTCATGTTAAGAAGATGAAGTGTTGGGGAGAGGGACACGGGGACATCAAGTACTGTGAGCTCCTAGCATTGTGAGGGTACAAAAGACTTGTTTTGAAAAGGTGGCTTACCAGATTTATATGGCATATTAACTACATCTGATGAAAGATGTAGAGACATATTAACTACAGATGATGAAAGAATTAGGCAAGTCTGAGCCTCACTCAGGAAAGCAGGAAGAGGTCCATTGTCACCACAAGCCAAAAGCCCTGAGAAATTCCAGGGCCTTCCACAGGAGGCAACTCTGATAAAGAACTTCTTTATCTTATGACCTTCATTCAAGCCAAAGGAAAATGGACTTAATGCTTCTTTTTCCAGCAGAAAAGGTTACTTTTGCTTATCTTCACTTATTTTATATTTCTTAAAAAGACACCTTATTTAATTCCTACAAAGAAAACAACCCCAAGAAGGAAAGGAAAGGAAGGAAGGAAGCTTTGACCTTTTATGCCGAATGAGTTATTTTACCAATAGCTATAAGTGATTATACTCTCGCCACATGACAGCCCTTTATACCCCTTGGCACAAGAGCAACCAATACCCACACTGCAAGGCTTATTCCGAGTGAGTAGAAAACAGTCAGAAGAGGTCTGTGACTCCAGAGAGAGGAGCAGCAAGAAACCTATTGCCTGCAAGTTTCATAATTGTTTTGCAATGTGTGTTTCCTCTTCCTCTTGCCTTGACTCTTCCTTCAAGGTAGCTGCAGATGTAAGACACGAGTAGAAGTCTCTCTTCCAGTCTCCTCATAGCTGTGAAGTGACCTTTGGGAGACTCACAGTACGGTGGTCACATGCCCAAGTCCACAGTCAGAGGCTGGAGTACTGCACTTTATCCCCAGGTACAAGCAGCTGCAGTTTGGGTTCATGCATCCTCAGATCATTTGGTTTTATAAGAAGCCATCAACCAGAACCAGAAAAAAACAAGGTCCCAAAGATCCATTGATTACAATAATGGGACAAAAAGATAATACGAGGATTTTTGTGGATAATGTCTCATAAGAGTTCAGAACTCATAAAAAAGAAATCTATGAAATGATTGCCTAATCCATTCACGTATACAGATTTACACGTGTAATGTGAAAGATATCACCTGAACAGCCATTCCATCCATTAGTTATTAACTGACAGAAAGTTTAAACTAAA
Organism: Zapus hudsonius; assembly: GCA_004024765.1. Taxonomy (NCBI): domain Eukaryota; kingdom Metazoa; phylum Chordata; class Mammalia; order Rodentia; family Dipodidae; genus Zapus; species Zapus hudsonius. The sequence continues at coordinate 52,492 of PVHP010002147.1, forward strand.
CAGCCTTAAAAATTTCATAACCATGAAAAGCTAACAAAGATGTGCTGTTGTTTGAACTTTTACAAAGTGAGTTCGTAAGGTGCATACAAGCTGTTGCCATGGAGTTAAGAGCATATTTATGTGCAAATTTCTTCACTGCTTATAAAAAGGAAATGGTGATGTATTTTTTGTGACTCCTTGATCTTTATACATTCTCACTCTCATTTGATAACTTTGAGAAGTATGGTTGAACAACTGTTGGGGGGGTCGACAGGGGATGAAACCTACTTCTTTTTTTCCAGCTCAGATTTGCTTGAAAGCTAGTAGCAAGTATTTCTCATCTGTCTTGCTTTATCTGGTCAGTTTGCTCACCAATGGTAGATGCCGATGCCCTGCTACCTGTACCTGATGCAACTCTCCTGCCATAGTGGGCAGAGCCTCGAGTGATTTTCACCAACTCATACCCCAGTGTGATCCTGGCCTGGAGAGTGTAGGCACAACCTGTCATTGGTTCTAGCCATCAGAATATGGTAATGACGCCTCCTTGGCTGAGTCCCTGGCTATATAAGACCCCATCCGAGCAGACTGGTTTAAATGCCTTCTGAAGGCTTTGAAATATTAAGGTTTATGATGGGACTGTGAGATGCCATGCAGCAGAGACTAGTTGGTGGTGACTTGAGGAGAGAAGCCAGGTGAGAGCCGGAAAGAAAATGAAAGCCTCCTGACCCCACCTAAGCCACATGAGCTAAAAGAAACACCTCAAAGCTCCAGAATGGAGTAGAGGCAGCTAATGTCTCCACCACACCTTAGAGAGCAGTGATGTCTCCACCACACCTTAGAGAGCTGATATGCCTTCCCTGCCAACATGCCTTCCCTGCAGGCTGGACTGTCCCCTCCAACTAAGAGCTTTCATTAATTAAGCCACCTCTGGTCTGGTGTTTGGTCACAGCAATGTGAAAGAAACCAGTATTGGGAGCAAGGTACACTTTCTTTGAAAAATAAATGTTTTGTTTTCAAACACTTATGTAATTATAGTGAAGACAGTATAGAGAGTCCCTGTGGACCCCAGGCTCATTTTCCCTGCTATTAACGTCTTCTGTTAGTAAGGTCTTATCACAATTAATAAGCCATATTGAAACCTCACTGCTAATTAACCTTCACACTTTATTCCTTCGTGAGTGTCAGGTCCTGTTGCTGTCCCCGGAGACCACACAGGACATCACTTTATGTTGACTTATCACGTCTGCTTAGGCATCTCCTGATTGGGTAATTTCTTACTCTTCCATTGTTTTTAATGACTTAAGAGCTTTAAAGAGTTCTGGTCCAATATTTTGTACGATGCCCTTTAATTAAAATTTCATTTATGTTTACCTCATGATTAACTTGGGTTACATGTTTGGGGAAGGAAGACCACAAGGGAAAGTGTCCTTCCTGTCACATATCAAAGGAACCTACTGTTAATAAAGCAGGCTACTGCTGATGTTAACCTTGATTCCTTGGCTAAACGTGGTATTTGTCAGGAGAGAGCCTGCCTAGTGTGCACAAGACCCTGAGTTCAATCCCCCATGGTGGAAAACCTTCCTTTCTAAAGCAGCATTTGTCAGGTTTCTCCCTTGCTTTTCATTCCTCTCTCTATTTTGCTCTTTGAAAGACTATCACCCCCCACACACACTGGGAGGTTTACTTTACCTCCTGACAACAGAAGAGTATCTGGATACTGTTTGGCATTCTTCTGCATGGGAAAATTGGTTACTATCTTCATTCATTTATTAATTGATCCAATCACTTACATGTGTGTAAGTGTGTATCTTACACTTTACATTACATCTCAATGTTATTTTATTTATTAGTTTGCTCAAATGCTTCTAGCATTGGCCTTTGGGTGCTCTTCTAATTGGCTCCTGCATTAGTTGCACACACACACACACACACACACACACACACACACATGCACACACGCACCTATCATTGTGGCTTTTATTTTTGCAAGCACTTCTTCTGTTTCTGACACTATTGGATGCTTTAAGCTCAGCTTGCACACTTCCTGCCCCAGTCCCAGTTAGCCCTCTCTCCAGGAAGCCCTGCTTCTCCTCAGTGGAGAACAGCATCACAAACCAGGATTTGGGAAGTTGTTACCATGGAGAGTGTCATGGCTTCTGAATGAAACCACTTTTTAATCTCTGTCTGGGACCTTGCAATATCTTAATTTACTATTCCTACATTCTAATATATTTTATATTCTTAATTTATGTCAACCTTTTGGGTATGGTGGCTTACACTTGTAATTCTAGCACCCAGGAGGATTGCCATGAGTTCAAGGCCAGCCTGGGATAGACTGAGACCCTGTCTCAAAAAATAAATCAATAAAATGATTTATTTAACAAATACTTTAAAAGAAATTAATATGTGCCTGACCTTTTGAAAGTACTTTGTAGCCATAAATTTATTTGATTCTTGTAATCCTATCATATCAACAAGCTAGGCAGCATTATTAGCCCCATGTTATGGGTGAGAAGACCAAGTCACAGAGGGGCTTGAAGATAGGCCCTAAGCCTGCAGCCATTAAGTGGAAGCACTGGAGACTGACCCTAAGCATCTGGAGCTGGACTGGAGCACTAACAACCACTGTACACTGCCTCACAGTGGGAAGGACCACATGGAGCTGCTACTCCAAAGTGAAGAACAGCTTAAGCCATGTGTTCAGTCTCTAGAGCATCTGTCACACATGTGCATGCAGGTGCCAGACCCTGCTGTAAGTTGTGTCTAATGCATTTGAGACGCCTCTTGGACTGTGGCCCAATTTAACATAACAGAAGAGGTTGCTGCAATGCCCCCCTGGAGGAGACTAGCCTTCTTTATTTCACTTCCATTCCTTTGTTTATTTCTATAAATTATTAAACAGGGGGCTTATTATATTTTCTATATATAAGACTCCCATTCATTATCACTATTCACTATTAAAATATTTGAACAACACTATCTGGGAAACCCAGATTTCTATGTTTAAGTGATTAAGAAGAAAATTCTAAATGTACACTCACTTTAGGGCTGTCACTGTCAGGTCGTTTCAAGAGACCAAAGTCGAAATGCTCTGAAAGAAACCATGCAAAGTAACAATGCCGAGTGAAAATATCATAAAGACTCTGTCTTCACTGGAGACTTGGGTTTGCTCTTTGGCAAAGTGAGTACAGCTCACTGTGGGGATGGGCCTAGCAAAATAGACTTCCTAGAAGAAGAGGGAGAGCTTTGAAAAGAAAGGACACAAACATGGCTTTCATGTTCATCTTCTAGCAAGCTCCACATGAGCTGCCTTCCGCAGACACAAAGAAGAGTTAATAGTCCCTTCAGAGCAGTGAGAAATCCCATTGAAATCAGTCAGTAAGTGAGAATACATATGGGTTGGATTCCAAGGGCAAGAGGGTAGCAGAAGAAAGCCAAGCAATCAGCCTGGAGAAGACTCCCTCAGGAGTCTGATTGAGACAGCTTTGAGGAGGCAGGTATGGTCTGTGGTACCCCATCTCTAATGGGCATGTGTCTGACAGTTATAGCCTTCCTTTGAGGAAAAGGGCATCTGAGCATTGCCGGGCAGGACGACCAGTCTAGACAATGTAATTGGTTTGTCATATAGCTTCAAAAGAATCAAGAGGACCAAAGCTCTCTGGAGAGATCTGTTTTAAAAAAAGTCCCAACTCACATCATTGAATTATTAAGTCTCAGTGTTACTGTCATTAGGGATAAAATTTCCAAAGAGGTATACTTGTTTGTATTTCTAAATCTCCTTCCTTTTTTATTAAAAAACAATTAGAATAATTCAACACAAAAAGATATCCCAACTGACATGTCACAGGAAAAAAAATCTAACAACCAGTTTCTCCATATGTCTATATACTTGAGAGGTACCTATCATTGCCAAATGCACCTCGGTCAGAACACCAAGTACCCATGCGCTCCTGAGCAGAGAATTAGATACAGTTAAGGAAGAACTGGGACTTTTATCAAAGATGTAACAAATGGATACCTTTGAATAGCAAATAGAGAATCTATTGTGGTGGTAACAACCTCAGCATGATCCAGAAATGATAGCTATTATTTTAGTTTTAGTTTTAGCAATCTAATAATTCTGATAGAAAAGATTCATATTTTTCTTAGTCATAACTTACACATTTAATAAATATTATTGAAAAGGTTTGGTTTAATGAAATGTAATCATTCTAAGCATAATGTTTAATTGACCAAAAAAAAAAAAAAACAACTATGCGATGGGGGGCTGGGTGTGGTGGCACACACCTTTGATCCCAGCACTTGGGAGGCAGAGGTAGGAGGATCTTCATGAGTTTGAGAACATCCTGAGACTACATAGTGAATTCCAGATCAGCCTGGGCTACAGTGAGACCCAGTCTCAAAAAAAAAAAAATCTATGAGATAGTTTTTATATTTTTTCCTTCAAGTCAAAATTACCCTGCTGATATTCAAACATATTACAACTTTCAAAAATGACATTCTAAGATTTTTCATTGCTAAGATGGGGAACAAGACAGAGCGAATCAATTGCATTTTCAAATATATGTAGTTAACTCCATTTCAGTTATAATAATTCAGTATAATAATTCATTGTAGGGTGGGGATGCTTGGTTGAAGCGGCAAGGCAAAGGAATGGGTTGACCTGTTGTGAATCCTTGATACGTTTCTCCAGCATCAGCCTCAGTGGCTCACTGAAGACTCAACTAGTTGGTAGGTCAGTGGGGTGAAACCAGAAGAATTCTGTCTGCTCTGTATGCCACTGGACAAGTTTCACTGCCCTGCTCACAGACATACATGAGAACACACACTACCATACCTAGTTTTTCCTCAGATATTAATGAGCAAATGATTGAGGTGGGGCTGGAGGAATGTGGAGCTGTATGGAAAGAGGGGTCTACATAATTGACAGAATATAGACTTCGTTCTTTACACACACATTCCTTCAAACATTATATGAAAGCTTAATCTCCAATTTGCTAGTACAAAAAAATGGTCTCTTTAGAGGCCATTAGATCATGATGGCTTCCCCACAAAAATGGCATTAAGGCCATTATGAAAGGGGGTTCATACAGCATTCAACATTTTAACTCTTCTGTCCCTTCCTCCAAGTAAGTGTTCAAGGGCAAACAGTAGCCCGTACCAGACACCAAGATTTCCAGTGCTTTGATCTTGGACTTTCCAGCCTCCAGAACTATGCAGAGTAAAGTTCTAGTCTTTATATGTTACCCAGTTTCAAGTGTCTTATTTTAGCAGCAGGATGGAGTAAAACCATTAAGTATTGTGTTAGTTACTTTTCTCATGGTTGTGACAAACTCCCTAAGAGAAACAGTCTAAGAGAGGAAGGGTTTGCTTTGGCTCACAGCTCCAGAGAGTGTGGTCTACTGTGGCAGGGAAGCTGGCTATTGCATCTCTAGTGATGTGCCTTTGAGGCAGCTCTTCCTCACTTATTGGCTGACCAAGAAATAAAGAACTTGGGCAGAACCAGAAATATCACCTTCCAGGCTCTTCTCCAGCAGCCCACTTCTAGCTAGGCCAGGGTCCCAAAAGTTCCACAACCTCCTAAGACAGTGCCACCAGCTGGGGACCAAGTGTTCAAACACATGAGCCTTGGGATAGGGGTGACATTTCACATTCAAGTTATAATGTGCTTGTATCTTGATAATTTATCAGAGGAGGCAAAAGGATAAGGAAGAGAGAACACAGGAACAGAACCTCATGTCAGACACCTGTTAGTAGAGGGCTGATGTTGGAGCAATCACTTACCTCAAGTAGCTGCATATACACTGAAAGACATATGCCATTACTCTAAATCTCTTGCAAATTGATTTTTATTTTTATTGCAAATGTGAATCTATTGCATTTTTCCTTTAAGATCTATGGTAAGTTAAATGCAAAATGTCTCCCAGAGACTCGTGTGTTTAAAAACTTAATTTCCAGTTGGTGGTGCTCTGTGGGAAGTTTGTGGAACCTTTAGGAAGTAGAGCCTTGCTAAAGGTATGTAGCTGGGGGCAGGCTTGGGGTGTTATAGAAGCGCTCTTTGATTTCATCATAAGTCCCAGATACTGGACCCCAAGCTGCAGGATTTTATGTTTTCCTGCTGGGTTTCAATCTTGGATTGGTCTGGTCTTTCCTTTCTCAGCTCCATTCTTCCCTATTGGAGTAGGAATTTTTACTCTGTGCAATTTTATATGTTGGAGGTGTGTAGCTTGCGTTTTGATTTTATTGGCCTCCCAGTTAAGAGACTGCCTCAAATCTAGACGTGACTTTGGACTTCTGAACAGTGCTGATAGTGATAAAGACTATGGGGCCGAATGTCTGGGGCCAGGTCTTGGGCTCTTACAGTCCAGCCCCACTTGCCACATGCAACTTACATTTTTACATTCTCAACTTTCTCTTTGCTGCTGTAGCATTGGGGCACCTAGATTCTGCTCCTGTCACAGTGTCTCTTCCATGATAAAGCTTCCCCTTGAAACTATAAGTCAGAAATAAACTTCCATAAGGTACTTCTGGTCAGGTGTCTGTTCCAGCAATGATAAGGTAACTGCTATAAGATGTCTATCAGGAAGTTTATGGTTTATAAAAAAACAAGAAAATGCAGCTGGTCAAATTTGCTTTTTTGGAGTGAATTCTTTTTTAACAATGATAATGCTAAAATATTTTATGTTTTCATTTGAATATGCAAATTTTAAGATTTATAGGTGCTTGAAAATATGAAAGTATGAGGAAACCCAGATAAAAATAGCTTTGGAAAAGTTTAAAATATTATAAGAAGACATTCCATGACCCCACCATGTTTATAACCATCTTATCTCTCAGCCATGGTCATCCATTCACGCTGATGCTGAACGGAAGCTTCTGGTCTGTCCTTATTGGTATTTAATTTATCATCCCAAATTTGACATTTTGTATAAATTCCTTCTTTCATTTTATAGTATATATTGTATAGTACATTTTAACAAGGCCTTATAGAGTTTATAGCTCTTTACGTTTCATTTTAATTTGATTTAGTCAGTTTAGTAATATGTACTCCAGAATTCAATCCTAACTTTCCTCAGGAAGTGGAAAAAGCTTAATATTTATTCATCTGGAAAAAAATGTACCATGCTCCAAAACACAATTAAAGTGGAAACAGATGATATTCATTCTCTCAGGGGCATTTAGCATAAGCTAAATATACTCACAACACAGCTGACCATTTTAAACACAGCTTCCATCAGAACCAAAGCTGTGCCAAGGGCAACCTTGCTATTGGTCTGTAGTGAAAACCATGCACTCACTATGGTGGGAGCTGTGTCTGAGCATCACACAGTCAACGCTACTCTATTTTACTCAAGTGCACAATAAAAATAGTTTAAAAGTGTCCCATAGACTTGTTTTTGTACTTTTAATTTAGTCCTTTAAAACGGATTAACCTAGTTTTACTCAATTTAGTAAAGCTGGATATTCACTATAGCTAGAATAGCTTTAATAAGATTCTAGCTTCCCTTTCAAAACCATTTCTGGGTCTAGACACATAGGTCAGTGATATGATTCGTATGGGCAACGTCCTGGATTTGATCCTAAGAAAGAAGAAAGAAAGAAAGAAAGAAAGAAAGAAAGAGAGAGAGAGAGAGGGAGGGAGGGAGGGAGGGAGGAAGAGAGGAGGGAGGAAGGGAAGGAAGGAAAGAAGGAAGGGAAAAGAAAAGAAAAGAAAAGAAAAGAAAAGAAAAGAAAAGAAAAGACCACAGCCAGCATTGGCCATGGCACAGTTCCACTTGGACTTGGTCCTCTCTGATTTCCCTTCAGATGCTGTCATTCATGCTGATGTTGGATTTATGTGACTCAAATTATAAGGATAGATAATTTTCTTATTTGTATCCTAGAGTTGGTTTAAAATTTAGAAAGCTTGTATAACAAAATTAAAATATAAGGATACCAAGAAACCATCCTGATTCCAGAGAACAGAAACTGGGAAAATAAGGGTTACATATATGTGTGTGGGGGGGTGTGGGCTGCCTGTGCATGTGTGTGGGGGTGTACATGTATGTATAAGCATGTGCGTGGAGGCCAAAGGACATCCTTGGGTATCATCAACCTTTTTCAGACAGGTTATCTTAACTAATCTGACTAGCTGGTCAGTAAGCCTCAGGGATCCTCCTGGCTGTCTCCACAGTGCTGGGGGATTTAAAGAGGATGTCACCATGACTGATTTTTTTCAAAAATATTTTATTTATTTGAGAGAGAGAGAGAGAGAGAGAGAATGAGTACCTAGGGCCTCTAGCCACTGCAAATGAACTCCAGACACATGCACTACCTAGTGCATCTGGCTTATTGAACCTGGTTCCCCTTAGGTTTTACAGGCAAGTGCCTTAACTGCTGAGCCATCTCTCCAGCCCTGTTTTGGTTTGGTTAACTTGGGTTCTGAGGATAGAACTCAGCACTTCATGATTGCAAGGCAAGCACTTATCACAGAGCTGTCTCCCCAGCTGCAATAAATGTTTTTACACAACCAGTAAGCTCCTACATGTTAATGAACATCTACTCAGAGTCTAGATGAAATTTTCCCCTCTGTCCAGCCACCTGCAATGGCACATTGGGAGAAGAGCTGACTGGCTCACCTCCAGAAAAAAAATCTAATCATCCAATAACCATGTCATAAGGGTATTGAACTATTCATCCAGCATCTACCAGGGCAGGGGCTAGGACATCTTAAAGTGCCCACTACTACAGAAGGAAAGCCACATAATCTTATGACAGAAATGAAAAACAAATGTCCCTTCAGGCATTTCACCTGGTGCCATCAAGGACCAGAGGGTCGGCAGCTGAGCCACCAGCTGTGGAAGTACCTTGTGGATTACTCATGAATTTTTGCTCCCAGGAGCCCCCAGTTCCCTGGCTTCATATCTGCTAGGGTCCAGTTGTCCAGCTTTCCCCTAAGCTCTCTGAGCTACTAATATTCTTCCAATAACTTTCTTTTTTAAAAAACTGGTTCCAGTATTTCAGTCATCTCTGATGACTACATGGTAAGCTCTCTGTGACTGTAGGGAAGGATTCAAAGATAAAGGTGGTTTGGAAGGACTTATAATGATGAATTAAAATATTAATTAATTTGCAAGTAGAGAGAGAGAGAGAGAGAGAGAGAGAGAGAGAGAGAGAGAGAGAGAGAGAGAGAGAGAGAATGGGTACACCAGGGCCTCTAGCCAATACAATGAACTCCAGATGCATGTTCCAATTTGTGCATCTGACTTTACATGGGTACTGGGGAATCGAACGTAGGTCATTAGGTTTAGCAGGCAAGTGCCTTAACCACTGAGCAATCTATCCAACCCATAATGATGAGCTTTTGTTGAAGACTATGGGTAGGTGTTGAGCCAATCTCTTTGTAAGTTGCCCAGCTTGGTCTTCAGAGCCACCCCCTAGTAGTGACTATTCCGTTTTAAAATGAGGGACATCAAAAGGTCTTAGCAACTTTTTCCCACACTTTGGTTCATGAGAACTCTTGGGAAGACAGGTCTTAATATGGGATAAATAAGTAGAAATGCCACTGATACCATGGTTAAGTTCAGTAGGGTTAGGGTTTGGGATAAAGTGCTTCTGGATCCTTCTAGAGAGCTAGTGGAGTTAAGAATAGTAATATTAGTTTCCATGGGCATTCACTTTGAAAATTCTGCATTGTATTATGTATTTTTTCCTATATCAAAATTAGCAAAAAAAAAAAGGGATAATTTCCTACTGAGAAGAGAGCTAGCACAGCCTACTCTAGATGGTTCCAAAGCCTCTTTCTACTGAATAGACTCTGGCCTTAGTCTTGCCAAGCTTTCTCTTTGGTTCCAATGATGTCTGCTTTGCCATCATTACCCACCAAGCATTAGATTCCAGCAGGGACCTCATCCTGCCTGTGATGGTTAGGTTTTGTTGTCAACTTGATCTTTTTAATTATCTTGGGTAGGTCTCTCAGGATCTTTATAGGAAGGCAGCCTCTCAGTAGGGGGCAGGATGTAAAGAAGTTCAAAGAAGCTAGAACTAAACATCCTTTCCTGTGTGGCAGTGCAGGAAGGAAATTCCAGAGACTCAGGAAGCTGTTAAGCCTGGGGAAGGGTTGTAAGACCCCACCATAAGGCTATACAAAGGGGAATAATTTCTCTCCTGGCCTCCCTGCTTGTTGGCTGCTGGTGCTTGTTCGTGACTTGCACTCGCATCCTGCTCTCCTATCCTTCCTGGACATCAGAACCCAGTTTCCTCGGCCTCACATCATGGACTTGAAGAGCAGCTGCTCCCGAGGGAGCCATCAGGCCATCTGGGCTGGATTGGGACTGCTGAGGCCTCCAGCCACATGGACTGAACAGCTACTGGTTTCTTCACCTGTCGGCCTGCAGACTGCTATTGTTGGACTGTCAGAAGCTACCCCAATAAATTCCCGTTTACTACAATCCATTCTGTCAACTCTGTTTCCTCTAGAGAACCCTGACTAATACACTGCCCTTCTCTGCCATCCACCCTAGCTTCCCTCCTCACTTTCCCTTTACACCAATTTATACATTTATTCATTATCAATCAATAAGAAAAGATTTGAGGACCTGAACACGCCATGCAATAGGAGTATACAGCAATTAGACGAGCAAAGTTCCTGTTCTCCTGGAATATAAAGTCTAGACTATGCAACAGTATAACACCTGTACAAGCTCCTGGGTACAATCCCACTCCACACCCTCACAGGGTACATTGTAAGTGAGATGCCATTGAAAAGCCAGATCTAAGATGATGTTTTCTTTCATGTGTGGAAAGAACACAACACAAAAGGGTCTAGAGAGGAACACACTCTGAGAAAGTGTCTTCTAAGAAGGGAAGCATGAAAGGTGCCAATCCAAACAGAGGGAATAGAACATGCAGAGGCCCACAGATGGGAAAGTATATTAATTACTTTTAGCTGCTATGTCTAAAGTACCTGACAGAAACAACTTAAAGGAGAAGGTTTTATTTTGGGTCATGATTTCAGAGGGTTCAGTCAGGATTACTTAGTTCCATGTGCTTGGGAAGAATATCATGGTGGCAGGAACATATGGTAGAGACATTTCTTCACTTTGTTGTGGATGGCAAGATACCGAAGAAGGGGTCAGGGACAAGTTACCTCCAAGAACTCAGGAATCTATCTCCTAAAGGTTCTACAACCTCTCAAAATAGTGCCACTAGCCAGGGACTGAGTAGTTAGTAGGTGAGTCTGAGGGGGCACATTTCATGCTCAACCCGTGACAGAACAGGTTCGGTCAAATAACAGGAAAGAAAGCATTCTAACAAACATGCCTGTCTGCTTCACGCCGAAATGACTGCTAAAGTGCTCTGCTCTTGCAACACTGGCAATTCTCTGAGCTGCATTGTGATTTACAAGCCAGGAACTTAAAGGAAGGTGATCTTACAAAACCCTCACAGAGCAGCTCCTCTACCAAGTCTTAAGAGAAATGAATTGACAAATGGACAGCCTCACACAGATCCAGTGACATGGAGACCATGACCTTCATTTCACAGATGAGGAAGTGCATCTTTGAGGGCTCCCACAACTCATGAGAAGACAAATTAGGATCTATGGCCAGGCGTGTTTGCCTCTACACCTGGGCCTTAACCATTATTCTATACTTCCTCCCTCATTCTAGCAACATAAAGGTCATTGGTGACAAAGGCTTTGGTGGAGTAGTGGGGGGGGGACCCAGAGAGTACTGGATTGCTAGAAAGAACTCTCTAGTAGAATGCTAGGTTCTACTTGTTTAGATTTGTTGAAAAGACTTAGGAAGTATGGTATCATAGGATGCTATTGTGGAAAGGGGCTCAGAGAGGAAGAGGGAAGAATGGGTCTAGATAACTCTTTTGTCATAGAGGGGACGACAGAAACAGGACTATCAATAGCTTGTAGAATGGAGACACTTTTTAAGACAGAATTGATGAAGGAACTGGGGACCAGTTAGAGGGGTCAATTCCATCCAAGGAAGAGTGTGAGGTGCAGGCAGAAAATCAGGACAGAGGTTCTTAACTTGTTCTTAGCATTGTTTAGGACCAAAGCAGAGGCAATAAAAAGAAAACAAACCAGCTTCTTTCCAAACCAAGTTGAATCAAATCTCTGAGGGTGAGGCCTGGATGTCAGCATGTTTTTGTTTGCTTACCAGCTCCCCAAGAGACTCTCATATTTGGCCATGGTTGAGACTTCCTGTACTAGAGTAGCCTTGGGTTAGAATTCTACCATGCCAGAGTTTTGGAGGGCCCAAATTAGAATGTGGTTTGGTGAAAACGTCAAGTCTTGTACATGACCATCTCCAGGGCCTTGTCTCTACTGTATGTAGCTAGGAAACAGGCTTAAAATCTAAAGTGTCATTTTTATCCCCTTCATTTGTTCAGTCTTACTGACTTGGAATCTAGCTTCCTGAGAAAATTTCAAATTTTATTTTATGGCATTATATACATCTTCCAATTTCTGCCATCTGTAGATATGATAACACACATCTTCCCATAAATGACAAAACTGCTCAGTGAACCTAAGCTAGTGGAACCTAACATTCGACATGTGATCTCTTTCTAATAACCTCATACTCTCTAGGTCACACCTTTGTAACCAGCCAAGAACTGGTTATATGATTTTTTATTCCTCCCACAAATATTTAATGGCCACCTGCTGTGGAGTGGATCTTGTACTAGTTCATGGGGGTGTGAGTGTTATCAATACAGATGTGGCTCCTGCCCTCCTGGGGTTTACAGTCTTATAAAGAGATAGTGGGCAAAAACTAAACAAAGGAATTAGCAAAATACCTAGGTGTGTGGCAAGTTAAAAAAGGGAAGCAGAGAGAATTCTCTGATAGAGAATAGTGGGAAAAGTGACTGGGAGAAATAGTCCCTTAAGTCATGTATTAGCCCCAAATTCTCAGTTGTCCACAAGGATATTATAAAAGGCTTAAACAAGATGTTTTCAAAGTGCACCAACCTTGGGCCTAGTGCATCCTGGGCATTAAATGGGATTTGGCATTGCCTAATTGTTCCTGATGATTATTTCAGATGATTGCTTCTGACTCTTTCCCAAACCTGACTCTAAACTATCTGCTTTATAATCCATCCTGAAGCTTATTGAGTTCAATGAACAATTGTTTTAAGAAACCACTGTTTTCTCATTTGAACATCAGAACATTTGGGACATTAGACTTTTACTGTTAATGATAACTTACTGCTGTTTTTATATTTTATACTTATAACTGTATATCCATTTGAAAACTTATGTTAAATATTTCATGTACAACATTGCACTTAACTTGCAGTGGTTTGAATATAAAGTGTCCCCCATAGTCTTATGTGCTTGTGATGAAGCCTCATACTCAAGCCCCAGCTGGTAGAGCCTTTGGGAGGTGGAGCCTTGCTGGAGGAAGTGTGTCAATGGGGGGTGGACCTTGAGGTTTATTTATCCCGCTCTACTGAGTATTTACTAGCTAGCTTGATCTTGCTGCTGCTTCCCAGCTATTGTGGCAAGATGTGATATCTAGCCTCCAGTCTGCCATGTTTTTTCCCCCATAATGAAATTTCCCCTCAAACCTAAGCCTGAAACCAAACCTTTCCTCCTATCAGCTGCCTCTGGCCAGGTGTTTTGTCCCAGAAATAATAGGGTAATTGTCACATAATCTTTATGATTCTCTTATGCCTTTTTTAGAGATGGGAATGTCACATCTTAGAGAATGTAAATGCCTCCATGGTTACATAGGGCTTCAGTGGAGTCATGGTGATTTGAATACAGACAGTCTGGAAGAATATAGTAACTGTCCTGTTCTTAAAGATGGCCAGCACCCAGCCTATCTCTCAACTCCTAAAGATGTGAATGTAATATCCAGGAAAAATCAAGATCGTAGCATCAGGGTGGATAGCAGACAGCACGATCCAGCTCAGTCTTGTTCTCTCTAATTAGAACTGATGGTAAGAATCTCAAAGTGACAATGAAAGCATGAAAGTAATAGAGTCCACGACAACATCTGAATAATGACAGTGACCTGTGGTGTATCCTTAGGCCCGAGGCTGAGGTTAGACTTTCAACCTGTGCTGAGCACAAGGACAAGATCCCAGGTAATTACCAGGTGGTGATCAGCATCTCTCTGGCTTTCCCAAAGGGCTGGGCCAGCCTTTTCTTCATCACTGAAGGTTTGGATCTAATTTGGATTACCAACTAGCAGAAAAGCACAATGTCACTATTATAGATGACAAGATTTGTCCCTGTATCCTGATGCCAGAAGAAAAATTCTTCCACTTGAGTAATTAGGTGTCAGGTCTTTGGTGGCAGTCAGTAGTGTTCAATGACTTCATGAAGGGACAGGAAATAGGAGTTGCAGCAGCTGTGTAAATGAGCACAAGTCTTTCCCACAGTTCCCATGGCCATCGGACAGAGCTCTCCCTCCATGCCATGCTCCTAGGTGCTAAAGAAGCCGATCCAGATTGCTTGAGAGGAAAGCACATCTTAATTGATGTCTGAAGTAGTTTTAATGAGGCACGCCTTTGTAAATCACACAGAAACTAATTGCACAGGAGCCAGCGGCAGGCAATTCTAAATAGGCTGTCTCCCCAGCCCTTTCAATGACTTAGATAATGATTGTTTTTAATTAATTCTTTCTCTTTATTTGCAAATTGGAGTTTAAAGGCTTTAAGTAACTCAACTTTTCTTATCTCCATTCTGGCTGACAGAAGAATTTGCTTGGCTAGAACCTTTCTTCTTCATGAAAAAAATAGACTTCGGTTCAACCCTATTCAAACAGCTGCAAACTCCGGATTGAATTAAGAAGGTTTTCGATCATTTCTTGAATTTACCAACAGGAAACACGAGAGTCACGATGCATGGGCCAGCCCAGCTGAAATGGACTGACAAAGTAGAACGGCTGCCATTTGCCAGGCACTTCCTGCTTAGTTGTGTCCTTTGATCCTCAGGACAATTTCACCAGGCAGCTGCAAATATCCCTATGTGAATGATGTTGAAATTGAGATGTTAAATAATGGCTTTAAGATTGAACTGCTAGTGACAGTCTTACTTTAAATCTCGTGGGTACTTTCCCCATCACGTTGCAGAAGAAAGGCCAGCTTCTCCAAGATGCCACTCAAGACAGAAAAGGAGCTTTTAGCAGAGTGCCTTTAGTGTGCATTTATTGCTATTTTTTAAATCATTTGATGTTCTTTTCAAGGCTGAAGTTGTATTCCTTTGAACACGCAGCCACATTGCCTTCTCAGCAGACTGTTCCATTTGCCATTCTCAGTGAGGTACCGAGGAGAGTGTTCTCAATGTGACATGTTGAAATGACTCTCAGATACCTTTAGGAAAGGAGTTACTAAGGCAAAGATGCAAGCAAAATTGGTTCCCTTAGATAGCAATAGGAAGGGATCCAGCTAGATATTAAGGAGAACCTCCTGATAATAAGCACTGAAAGGAACCAGAATAACTTAGAGACATCCCTGTGTATGGGATTTGATCCCCCATCAGAGGCTATGTGTGTGAGAGCAAAGGATGGTCCATGTTAGAGGACCTCAACATGTCCTCATCAAGTGAGGACACAAACAAATGCAAATATGCTAACAGCACTGGCTACTTGGATCTGGACAGAACCCCCTCCCCAAATCTATCCAGCCCGAGTGATGGCTTTCTTCTTCTCCCACTAAGACTGTGTTAACAGTATGGGGTACAGCAGGCTCAGGACACTCAGAGGGCAGCACACTTCAGTGAGCACACAGGTTACACAACAGACAATCCAAACCCAGGTCCAGTTAGGCTCTAAGTTTGGACAAAAGATATTACAAAGTTTCACAGCACATTGAATGAACCACAGAACCCAGTTGATCAGAAATGAATGTAAACACTGTGAACAAGGAAAGGTTTATAACTTCAAAGCAGGTTCCATAGAATACCAAATGTACCACGGCTACAATGATGATGACTGGATGCACTCAGAGGCCTCCAAAAAGGTCATTGAGTTGATAGAAACTATCACCAAAGCTACAAAAATATTTTAAGTGAATCAAAAATGTTTATAAGTGATTTTTTAAAAAAGAGGGTAAGTCCCAACTTCTCAGCAAGGAAAAAGCTCAACATATTTAGGATTTTCAAGTAGCAAATGAATTAAGAACAAGTTAAGTGGGGAAATTCCTTTGAAGATTTTCCCCTCTGTAGGCTGAGCTCTGGTTCATTTTACATCTTAGAAATAGTGTGTGCTTCTTTTGATGGGAAATCTAATAGAGCATTAATGCATCTACTCTCTGTATAAACTAGTGTTTATTATAATTCTGGTGCACAGTATAAGCTTATGAGCTAAATTCCAGAAACAGCATCTGTACATCCTTCCAACTAACATAACAAGCAAGGGCTTGGGGACTTTGCAGTACCCAGGTCATGAGTGAGAACCTTCAGAGACATTTATGAGGGAGAAAGAATGGCAGGTGACACACAATAGTGACTGAAAATCTCAGCCTGACTGTGACAGTCTCTGAAAGAGGTCATCATTTGATGTCTATTCTACACAGTCATTAATATCTCACAATCACAAGCCAAATAGCTTTGGGGTAGAAAAACACGTTTTGCTTAAAAGAAAACCAAAAGCCGTAAGTGGTAAATTGATATTTATTTTCTCTTGCTTTTTTCCTCCAAACACTTGAAGTCATAAGCCCAATGAAGGAATTTAGTTAGACTTCACTCAAGTGACTCATCTTTCAGGAAGAACTTCTTTCAAAGCTTCTTTCAAAGTGATGGTAGAATTCCATATTGGAGCAAGGATATGATATTGACATTTTAAACCAAGTGAATACTTGACAAAAAGAGGTGTGATAGGAAGCCTTCCCAAGTCTCACTTGACATCATTCATTCCAAACACTGCCAATAGCTTCTAGGAAGAAGAGTTTCGCACCCACGCTCAGCCCTAGCTCATGTTCTGACTCTGCACTTGGGAAACCATATGAGCCACCGGGAAGAGCCAGATGTCCCCAAACCAGAAGCCTAAACCCATCTGCCCCCGACCTCTCACTGCAAGTTCACTGACAAGTTATCAAACATCATCTCAAGGCCAAAACCCTTGCTGTGCTTCGGCTATTTTTTTCATTCTAATTAATCACAGACCATGAACTTCCCTTTTGACTATAAAGCTCAGTGTGGAAAACAGAATCCAAATGATGACAATACGTGTGATAAGTACTATGTATGACAGGTATGACTGGTGCACTCTGGGAACCCAGGGAAGGTGCAGTCCTCCTTGTTCTGAGATTGAAAATAACAAAACCCAGACTAACTGGCCGGGGGCTGCTCTCAAGTGGTAGAGCTCTTGACTCAAGGGTATCAAGCTGCATTGATCCCAGCACTGCACTAAAATGAGCACAACTACTTCTACAGTCTGTAACTGAGGGCTGACTTGGGCAGGAGTAATGTGAGATGCTTTGCACATTTTATCTAATCTAATCCTTTCAAATCTATAAGATAAAGTGTAACATGCATTAAAGGCTTAAATGCATGAGACTTTTTCTTCATCTGACTCGATTCCCTACAACAAATCTACATACATGTAATCATCTCCATTTTACAGATGGAGAAACTGAGACACCAAGAGGTTCATTGACTTTCTGGAGGTCCTACAGCAGGCATTTGAAAGCAGGTCCTCGGGCTCCATTGGCCAGCTGCTTAACCCCTGTAGCATACAACGTCACCTAACACCATCCCATATTAAAGATGGAGAAACTGGGCTGGGAAGATGGCTCAGTAGGCAAGAGTGCTTGTCCACGAAAGCTTGACGGTCTGAAGGAGCCTATTTCACCCTGGGTTTAATTCCCTGGCACCCACATCAATATCTGGGTGTGATCACACACCCTTGTAATCTCACAATGGGAAGCACAGACCAGAGAATGGCCGGGGCTCGCTGACCTCACACAGCAGCTCTGGGTCCAGTGAGGCACTCCATCTCAAGGAAGCACATGTATGAGCCATATTGGAGGACATACAGTGTTCTTCTATGGCCTCTGCATGTTCACATATGATGCACACAATCTGCACACCCACCCACACTCCACATACACACCCCAGTGGAGAAGTTGAGCTCCTGGAGATGACTGAGATTCTGGGTAGAAAATGCAGTCCCTTGGCCACAGAGCCTAGGGGCTACCTCACTAGAAGGGATGCATGCGCATTTCAGAAGATGGAGATGGAGAGAATGGTGTTCCTAGGGTGTTCATGGGAGAGCTCGGACCTTGAGCAGTGGCCTGGAATGGCACGTTTTGATTGTCCCCCTGGCTCTGCTCAGGGAAGAGACTGCCCGCCCGGGGGGGGGGGGGGAGCAAGGCACTCCCAGAAAACAGCACCCCGCCGCCAACAACCATCTGCTGTTGTCTTTTGTAAGTTCAACTTTCAACATAACCCAAAATGTCAAAAACACACATATCCTATTTCCAGGAGCTTTTGCAAAGCTGATTAGGACTAAAAAAACATCATGCCTGTTCCATTTATCAGGGGTCTCGCTGACAGATACGTTTTCTCTTATGATCAAAGTGCACCATGGTTACACCATTAGAAGCAGAGAAGCAGGAGCTAGCAAACCAGAATTCATATCAGGGGCATTGCAGGCATCCAGTTAACCCCAGAGCAGAGGACGGGGTCCGAATTCACCACCTTTCAAGACCTTCCAATGCCTGGAGCTGGTGAGGCATCTAATGGACATCATAGTAGACTTCAGAAAGTTCTAGCCATTGTCCCAACACTGACATTACCATGTGAGGAGGATGGCCACTGGGGTGGAAGTGAGGTGACAAGCTATGCAAGGTGTCTTCTGGTCAGGTTCCTTTGAGTTGCCTGAAACTTGTTCCTCATAGGCTAGCCATTTTTGGAGCTCATTAACCAGACAAGAGGAGGCTTGAATGTGATGTCCTCCGTAGCTTTGTGTTTACAATGCCTGGTCCCCAGCTGGTGGCAATTTGGGAGGTAGAGCCTTGCTGGAGAAAGTGTGTTGTGAGGATGGGGTCCATTAGCTGCTTTTGGTTGGGTGTTTTGTCCCAGCATCATGAAGGTAAGTACAACAGGTGACTAACCCAAAGGCATGTTTTACAGGCTGGCCTGGAACATCCTTGTCTAGAAGTAGAAGGTGACCCCACAGATTTTCTCCATTAGAGTTTAAATTCAAGAACAGTAGAGTAGAGCAGCAGCAAGGTAGGGTGGCAGGGGACTCAGTCACGGAGCACCCAGCACTAGAGGACTCAGTCACAGAGCACCCAGCATTAGGGGACTCAGTCAAGGAGAAGCTAGCACTAGGGGACTCAGTCAAGAAGTAGCCAGCACTAGGGCTGACTGATTGGAGAGGAAGCAGGGTTTCAAACAGCTCTGTTTAAAGAGTTTCATCAGTGACCATGGCACATGCTGGCTTGTTCCTGGGCCAAGGGCCCAGCTCCTGTCCCCTATGTCCTTGGAGCTGACCTCTATAGATGATGTCCCCTGGGTCCTTTCCCAGTGGGCAGCACCGGTTGAAGATGAGGAAAGAGATCAAAGGGCAGGAGGAGGGGCAGGCACTGCTCCTGACTCCAGCAGTGCCCTTCCCCATGCTGCATCTCCTAGCGTGTGGGGACCTTGTCCTTGGCCCTATGTATGCCTTCAGGTTCCGGCTGTAATTGTCACACCGAGAGTCACAGTGGCTTCCCACCTTGCTGGTCCCCGGGTGTTTGAGCAACCTGCTCATCTCCCCAGCCTCTTTGTGCACCTCTGCAAATCGCCCTACATGAAATAATTTGACAGACTCGTGCATTGTCTCTTCTTCCTTCAGCTGGGGCCGATGTGTGGGAGACGTGCCATAGTGACACCAAAACAAGCCGGCTGACTTCCAACTACCAGAGCTCTGCTTGTGTTCTGCATGAGGCCGAGGAGAGGCATCTTCCTCTTCTCTGACAACCTTTTCACCTGCAGTGACCCAAGCACAGCTCTGTGGAGACCCAGTAATGGTTGCAAGCCTCAGGATCTCTCCCGTGCCTTCCCTCAGTGTGTTGTTCATTCAGCCAGCTACGTGGAAACCAAGCATACGGTGAGTACATGCCAGGCATCAAACTCGGCTCTGCAGATGAGCGAGAAGTGAAATGGACATGGGCCTTGCCCTTGGCGGTCAGAGCAGGTGAATGAAGGTGATAAGGGAGGAAGTAGAGGCTCAATTAGAGAAAAAGATTATAAATATACACTTACAAACCATCCTAAAGGATTCATAGGCAGACCTGATGAAGCTAAGATAGGTCCCATTGAGAACTTCTCTAATGGCGGAGTTACAATTGGCCATATGCTTCATCTTAGCAATGAAGAGACTTCTTACTGATACAGAGGAAATCAAGCCACAGTGAATGTGGAAAGAAGTGTGTGAGGAGCTTGTTTCAGGAAAAGAGCCTGCGCTGTTACTGTGAACTCAGAAGCTCACACAATGTATCCTCTCCTTCAGAAAAAGGATGGATGATGTTGGGTTTTGAAAATTATGGACTTAGTGGAGAAATTTTAAGATGGCCAAGGTTAGTCCTGATCCTGTCCTCAAGTCCTGCTTGCTAAGTGTCCAGAGAACCTTCTCCTACCTGAAGAATTGGGAACTGAGGCTTCATGGAGCATAGGTCACCACCAGCTTGAGAACAGGTCCTCACCACTCCCCTTTTCCTGAGGGACAAAGCATTTAAGCCCTCCCCCTTCACTGACCATTGTCTCCTCAGCTCCCCAGGGATTCAAGTGAGCGAAATCAAGAGGGCCTCAGAATGTCTGAGAAGAGGAGGAAAGTCTGCCTTTCCCTTTCTTTAGTTCCTGATGCCCAGGGCAAAGGCAAGACTGGTCTTCAGCTTGGCTTCTCACTTGGTGATCTCGTAGGGACAAAAGACCATTGAATCTTGGGGGGTCTTATGTTGGGAATTTATAGTCTTTGATGTTTTAATGTAATATTTATTTACTAGTCAATTAATAATTAGTTTCTATTATGTGCCAGGCATTCTGTTCGTTTCAAGGACTACAGTAATGAGCTAGACCCACATGGAGCCTGGCCTGAAGGCATTTATAGTGTAGCCAGAGAGGGGGACAATTGAACTAGCAACTTCAATAAATTATAGTAAGGGTTACATAGGGTAATAAGAGGCCCTTTACAGCTTAGAAAAGTCAAGGAAGGCTTCCCACCCACCCCCAAACAATTTCCCTTTTTCAATGAATACCTGAAGGATAAATAGGCACTGTAGAGGAGAGGACAGTGGGGGAAGGATTGAGGCTCTTGGGACTCGCCATGCCAGCCTTCACACAAAGCAATGGTTTCAGGAGCAAGGTTCTTAGGTAAAACAGAGTTACATAAAAGAATTTTGCCTGGGTTGTAGAAACGGATGAATGAAAAAGCAGGATGAAGCCTCACTACCAGCCTTGGGAGCTGAGTCAGGCAGGTGGCCTTCATTTGCAGGTCAGTAGAAGCCCTCTCCAAGTTCTGAGCAGTAAGGCTCATGGTCAGTTTCAAGTCTTGGAAAGGTGCTATTGACTTCAGTGTGAGGTAAGGACTGGAAGAGGATGACACAGTAATCCAGGTGAGTGATGATCCTGTGGGCTGGAGATACACACATAGACAACGTCGAGCAATTTAAGTGTGGTGGAAGGACTCCTCAATGGTCCATATGAATACAAATAAAGACTCTCAAGGCTGCTCTCCTGCCTCCTACCTGCCCACTTCAGTGATGCTTACTCCTACAAGGATCAGGTATAGTAAGTTGATATAAAGAAAAATTTCTATATGAGGAGTTAGCAGTGATTTTTAAGGTGCTCAAATGATAATAAGCGGTTAAACCAACCCCTCTGGGAGCTATGAGAGCCCTACAGTGGACACAAGTCTGGAATTCATTATCAGATAAATGGGGAAACATCCACCATATACTCCTGTGTTTGGACATGTGGTTCCCGGCTGGTGGTGCTGGAAGGTTGTGGAATCATTAGAAGAAGTGGGTCACTTGGGGTGGGCCTTGAGGTTTGAGAGCCCAGTCCCACTTCCTGACCACACTGTGCTTCCGAACCATGGACATAATATGATCAATTGCCTCACTCTCCTGTCCCCAGGACTTCTCTGAATGATGGACGTACGGTACCCCTTCTTAAACTGAAAGTCCACACGAACCCTTCCTCCCTTAATCTGCGTCTCCTTGGGTATCTGTCACAGCAGTGAGAACTATGATGCAGATGGCATCTAAAGTCTCAGATACGGAGCATCCGTGTAGAAGGTTCTGGAAGAGAACTTCTGGAGGGGGGAGCCTGGAAAGAAGCAGCAGGGGAGGGTGCAGCGAGCACTGAGGTCACACCACAGCCTCACATGTGAGTAGTGGTACCTGAAGACCTTACAGGTAGGCTACCAGTGGGTCCTGGATCCACCAGGCAGTGAGATCAGCTTCACCAACAAACAACTTCCTGGGCCTATTTCCCTCATATTAATAGGGAGATAGCTTAGTTGGTAAAGTCTTTACCTCCCAAGCAGGAGGACCCGGATTGGACCTCCCATACCCTTATGAGATGCCAGTGATGGTGGGGCACACTTGGAATCAGCACTGGGGAGGAGGACAGAGGTGGATCCCTGGAGCTTTCTGGCCAGCGAGGATAGCCTGCCTAATAATGGGTGAGCTTCAGGCCAATGAGAGGTGTCTCAGAAACAAGTGAACAGCATTCCTGAAGAATAACACTCAAGATTATCTCTGAGTTGCAATTCATATGTACAAAGGACGACAGTGCTTACCAGCTGTTCATTTTTAAGTGAACCTTATAGTAAATAACATAGTGTTCATGAACTTTCAAGGAATAATGTTCCCAAATAATAGAAGGATCATGAAAGTGGTGTGTTTTCACCATCCCACCTTATACAAGCTACTTTAGGTTCATAAGTACTTCCCAATAAGACTTGAATTTGAATACAGCATGTACTTAGCAAACAGTTCTCCTTTGTCCCTTTAATTTCTCCAATGACCCAACAAGCAAGAAGGCTTGTTTTCTCATTGAAGAGTTCAGAGTGCATATGGAGCCTGGAGACCAGACCGGATCTACTTTTCTGCTTGCAGGTTCACTAAGCATTTCCGGTCAGATCCACTTATACCACTGCTTAGAAATATGATGTGTTCATCAACACATTATTCCCTTATTAAGTGTATCTAATTATGGATAATGAAAAATTTAAAAAAAGAAATATGATGTGTCCAAGTGGCTCCCCAAAATGTTTGGTTTTGAGATGGTTTTTACCTAAAAGAACTTTAGCCATGCTTGCTGTAAATAGTGTCAGCGAGGCTGTGAGTGAAACAGCTTTCAGGCATAAATGTATTGCCACTACAGCATTCGTGCCCATTTGTACAGTGTGAAACTCCAAGAGTAAATCTACAGCTGAAAGTGTTAAATAGCTGATTAAACTGTGACTTATAAAGTATCCCTTCCATTCCATTCATTCTTTTTTGCATATGTATGAGTGTGTTGTTCATGCACGTGTGTTCATATATGTGTATAGTTATATGCATTGTGTGTGTGTGTGTGAGAGAGAGAGAGAGAGAGGTCAATGTCTTCACAATCACTCTCCACCTTATTTTTTTTTGAGATGGTCTCACAATAAACCTAGAGCTCACATATTCAGCTAGGCTAGCTAGCCAGTGAGCCCTGCAGATGTTCTTGTTTCTCTGCCTCCGTAGAATTGGAGTCACTGAAATGCACCTCACGCTTGTCCAACAAGCACTTTACACACTGAGCCATCTCCCCAGACCCCATCCCTTTAATTTCTATTGAACTGATAGAAAGGAACAAAGACAGTTGAAAGAAACCAAATAGATGTAGTTTGCATTCTTTTCATTTGAAACTTGATATTAAGAAACTCTAGCAGGTTAGCGGTGTGCGCGTGTGCATGTGCGTGTGCATGTGGTGTGCATGTGTGTGTGTGAGGTAGATGATTTCTGAAAGTTGACTTGTATTTATGGACACAAGACTGAGTCAGAAAGGGTTATTCTGCAGCTGACATTGTGTTCCTACAACCCAGACTGGGAGGTGAGTCACCACGCCATCAGGCACTTACTTCATCAAAGTTCCTCCACTTGCTTGTCTCCGGGCAACATGGGTCTCTGAGCAGCTGCAATTAAAGCCAGAGTAGTTGATGTGGGAAAGGAAGCCCACCATTACAACATCAAGAAAGAGCCAGGTAGGAACGATGATGGATTGAAAACAGGCATTTAGCCTTGCTCCCTTCCCGAACTCCACAACACGACAGTAAAAGGATTTTATTACATGCATAAACCCACAGGGACAAAGAGAAAAGACAACAGCAATGAATTTTTGGAAGCTGGAAAACAGATGGGAAAGTGGTAACTGACTCAACCAACCTGAAAATGTCTCTGGCTGGGGTAGGGGAAAGCCAATAAGCAACAAGACTTCTATTATGTAACCCCCAAATGTTTAGGAATTAGCCTCACTGGGTATTTCTGGAAGTAGGGATTGATGGGGAGCTAGTGCAGAAGGCTTGACAGGAAGCCTAGGAGCCTGTCAGAACTGTGGATCCCCTTCCTATCCAGAATATACCAACCAGGTGTATTGTCGTCCCAATCTGCCACCCCTCACTCTGACACATGACTTTGAAGTTGCTCTAGAATCATAATCTGTGCTTAAGTGGCTTGTTTGCCACACAGATATTGTACTTGGCTGGAGACTTACTTTGGCCAATGGAATATGGGCAGAAACGACAATGAACAGTTCCTGAGTCTTCACCATAAACGACACTGTGCACTTCCACTTACTGACACAGCTATGAGAAGAATATGCCCAGTTGTCTGCTGGCCCAAGAAGAAGTGCCTTGTAGGGCAACCCTGACCTGAGTCCACAGCCTGGAGCTGAGCCCAGGGAAGCCCAGTCAACCTGCAGGCTTGCAAACTCAACTGTTATGTACCTTGATATTCTGTGGTTATTTGTTCCACAGCATAGTTGGCAGAGATGAAAATAGGCTTCTAGAAATAGAATATTACTGTCATAAAAATATAATGTGTGTTATTGACATGGGAACAGGTGGCAATATATCATCAATATAATAATGCTGCAATATATATCCACAGACTAAAAAATGATAAACTCTAGGAGGCTATGAAGTTGCACCCCGTGTGTTATGATAGCAAAATATTTGGTATAATTGTCACAGTGACATGGTAGATTGAAAATGCACTCGCATGTCCCCATCCTGAACCAGCTGAAATTCTAGCAGCTTTGGAAAGCACCTTTCCTTGGCCAGACATGCAGCACACTTCCATTCTAGAATCCCTTTCCTCTCCCTCAGCTTGCAGAGCCCCCTGGCTAACAGAGCCTCACTTCCTTATACCCTCTGCTTTCCTTGGCCTCAGATGCCAGGCAAAGCCTTGTGGACAATGATGATTAGACACACTGCAGCCCTCCTTCCAGATGTTGCTCCCTGCAGCTGCATGACACATGTGTTATCAGCAGTGGGCATTTGCTGGGGAGCCTCATCAGCTCTGAAAAAACCCCAAAGAGCCTGCAGGCCAACCCAGCACCTCCCCTACCCTGTGACCTCAGTGCTGTGATGACTGGCCGACTTAAATATAGACGGCACTGAGCATTTTCCTCAGGGGGCTCAAGGAGCAAGGAGGACCTCATCCAGACCAGGGTGGAGCCCTCCACACAACTGCCAACTGCCAGGATGGGTGACCGCACACAGAGCAGCTGGTGGGAGCTCACATCTTCTCTTTCCCACAGTTCCCTTCTGTCTTCCTGCAACTCCATGGTTTGGAAGAATGTGGGTGACTCTCCATCCTGGATACCTGGGAAGGGGCCCAGCTTTCTCTCGGGAAGGCTTCTCTGGTTGGTCCACAGCTCAACTAGCTCACTAAGTTGGGCCCCCTGTGAGGATAGTCACACTAGGAGGTGACACAACAGCTCATCCCCACGACCCACTCTGTCCCCTCATGAAGAACTGCCACTGCTGATGTGAGCCTCTGTCTAGAACTTTCTGTCTGCTGGCTCTTCCCAAGTGAAAGCACATTGTAGGAAACAGGAGGTGGCCAGAGTCTGGCTGAAGTCTTTGTGATGTCAATGAAGCTGGTGGATATTGAGTCTGTGATTGGTTAAATATGAAATGTCCCAACAAATCCATGTTTGAATGCTTGTCTCCAGATGGTGGCCCTGCTTTTTGGAGACTGTGGAAATGTTGGGGTGTGGAGGTTCTCAGTTCCCTCTTTGCTCCTGGTCAGTCACAAAGTGAAGGACTCTCTTCTATTCTGTCTTCTTGTCACATGGAACCAGACAACGACAGACTGCAAAATCATGAACCCAAATCAATCTTTTCTCCCATTAAGTTAGTTGTCAGGCATTTTGCCATAGCAACACAAAAATAATGAAAGCAGGACCCTAGCCTTAAAGCAGCCATCTTGGTAAGCCTCCCACCTCCGATCTGGACAGGTGCCCAGAGGCAGGCACTAAGTGGCTTGTGAAACACAGACAGCTGTGCCCTCCTCAAGACCCGAGGAAAAGAGCTCAGTGGTGGAATGCTTACCTCGCATGCTCAAGACCCTGGTTCTATCCCCAACACCATGGGGCGGGGGAGGATCTTGCAAAAGAATCAGAAAGTTTGGAATGAAGCATTGGAGGCTGGGATCCTATAATATCAACAGTTTAAGGAACACCAGGGCTCAGCCCCGAGCTTTGCCCTTAGTAAATGCCAGCCATCTTCACTGGGATGGAAGGAGGGCAATGGGGCATGCAGCTATTTCTTAAATGATTGTGGATTTCAGAAGACATAGGCATCTTTATCGCCCTGCATTGTGACTGCTGTTCCTTTTGTGAGTAGAGAGCATTGGGTAATAACATCTGGAGGACCATAAGTTATACTTGTGCCTGCTTTCCAGTCCAAAGCTTGCTTTCTTTTCTTTCTTTCTTTTTTTTCTTTTTTTTCTTTTTTGAGGTAGGTAGGGTCTCGCTCCAGCCCAGACTGAACTGGAATTCACTATACAGTCTTAGAGTGGCCTCAAACTCAATGATTCTCCTACCTCTGCCTCCTGAGTGCTGGGATTAAAGGCGTGTGCTGGCTTCATACTACTGATGGATCTAAACACCAGATCATCAAGGCTGTCTGGAATCTGGCTCCATTAGCTCTTAGCTACCCCGTTCCTATCAGTTTCAGCCTCTTCCCCAGGCCCAGACATATTAAGAGGCAGATCAGCCAGTCATTTGATCCATTAAAATACACATTTAAAAAAGAATGTAAACAACTGGAGGCGGAAGCTCCATGCTCCACGCAGTAGAGAGTCCTTAGCATTCAAGAGAACAGAACTGAACTGAGCCTACAGATCTACAAGCTTGAAGCAAAATATTCAAAAGGTCAAGACGCGCCGGTCTGAGAAGGGAGGGTGGGGAGGCCGGGTGTGAGGAAAGAAAGATGGAACCCTGCACCTGCAAGGTGAAGAAGCCCGGCGAGAGAGGAGAGCCAAGTGAAAGGAGTTCATCCTTTCCTAGCTTTCCTCTTGGAAGTCAGTAACTATGGCAACAGGGAATGCTGCATGCCACAGAGTATATGGCAAGCTTGAGTGGCAGTGTTTTACCTATAAAGTCTTACTCATTTCTACAGCAAATCCTTGATGCAGGTGCTTCAATCACTCCCGTTTCCTGGTGAGAAAAGTGAGGCCAGTGTGACTTCTCTGAGATGGCATGAGACAGAGCCAGGTTCAGCCTGTCCCACACGCTCAATCCACCTATGCTGGCCACGCTTTGCTGCACATCATATAAACAAAAATCTCTTTTGGGGGTCTGAAGAGATGGCTCAGCAGTTAAGGTGCTTGCTTGTAAAGCCTAATGACCTGGGTTTGATTCCCCAGTACCCACACAAAGCCTGGTGCACCAAGTGCCCATGCATTTGGAGTTTGTTTACAGTATCTAGCTGCCTTAGCATGCCCATTCTCTCTGTTCTCTCTCTCTCTCTCTCTCTCTCTCTCTCTCTCTCTCTCTCTGCAAATAAAGAAAAAAATAATAAATAAATAAATCTCTTTTGGAAAAGGTCAGAGAAAATGAAAAAGTATCAGACGATGTATCGTTGAAACGTGAAGAAGTAAAGCATTGTTATTAATATGAAATTGATCCCTGCTTCATAGAAACCAAAAACAGTCCCAGGCCTGAGTGTCCCTCCTTGCTCACCTGTCCTCTGCTTTTCTCTCTTTTTCCTTCTAAGCTCATCTCTTCCTTCTTCTTTCTCTTATTCTCTCTCTCTCTCTCTCTCTCTCTCTCTCTCTCTCTCTCTCTCTCTCTCTCTCTCATACTGTGACTTGGGGAGGAGCAGTCCTCTTCTTCCTCCAATCCACAGGAGACCTGTGTCATTCTACACTAAGAACTCCAAGTGATTTGTATTGAGGGTAGAAGGGGAGGAAGGGGACTTTGGGGGGGCAGGCCCCCAGTGATCTAGCTAGCACTCAACTGAACCTGCTTCCATTCCCAGCAGCAGACCAGAACTAGTAGACTGTAACTTGTGTTAAAGGTAATAGAAAAATAAAAATATCATTATCATCGTAAACACTGAGAGCCTCCTATGTGCTAGGCATGGACTTATAATACTAATTAATGTCTTTTGAATGATTATGCAGGGAATGCTAACCCTCGCTATAATGAAAGAGCCGGGTCCCTGTAACAGTCTAACTGCGGCTTTGCCTTTGATTCTCTCAGACCCCTGGCTCTTTGTCTGCAAAGTGAGGTCACACCTGACCCCAGATCACACAGACAGCAGGCAAGGGAGTCCAGAGATTGTCATCCTGCCCACAGCTCCTCTACCCTTGTTCACATCACAGCTATCTTAGGCCAAGCAAATAAATAGCAGATGCCAGAAATGCTAGGAGCATAAAAACAAAACAAACCTATAAAGAAAAGATCTCCTGCAATACCTTGTAGTCAGGGATTCATTGCAAGTTAGAGATGGAATCTAATGGCCTTAGATCCGATTTTAAATATTCTTAATTTTTTAGACATTTTATTTATTTCCGTGTATGCGTATGTGTGTATGGGAGTGTGTGTACCATAGCAGATGTGTGAAGGTCAGAGGACAACCTTGAGGTGTTTAACTTCTTCCATTTTCTTTGAGACAGGGTCTCTTGTCCCTGCAAACAAATGCCAGTCTAGCTGACTCAGGAGCCACTTTGGGTCTGGCGTTATGTTAGGGAATTGAACTCGGGCAGGCAGGCTTTGCAAGAGTGCCTCCAGCCACCAAGCCCCAATAATTGTATGTTTTTAAAGGGAAGGAAAACATGGATCCTAGTAAATAAAAGAGAGAGGCCTTCTGTGGGGCCCACAGAACATTCCTTTGTGAACAGAGCTAGTGCGAATACACATAACCTCACCAGAAAATACAGGCTTCTGGGGACCCACCAGAGTCTACAGGATCAGGGACGCTGAAGCACAAAGGTAACCCTCATGAAAATAAAAGTCATGTGCCATTAACCAACAGAAAGCTGAGGCAGTCACAGAAGAGGTACTGGGATTACTGACAAATTTAAATCTAGACCATGGATTAGATAATAGTCTTATGTTAATGTCACAGTTCTTAATTTTAATTATTGGTATTTGGCAATAGAAACTAATTTGTTTGACCTTGAAAGATATATACTCAAAAAGAACATGATGTCTCCAACACACGCTCAAGTGATTTATAGGACAGAGAGAGAGAAAGAGAGAGAGAATGAGAATGAATAGAAAACAAGCCAAGATATGAACCTATGGAAAATAATCCAGGTAAGAGAATTAGAAAATTATTTGGACTATTCTTAAATGCTTGACAGTATAAAAACTTTTGAAGCTGGGCATGGTGGCTCACGCCTTTAATCCCAGCACTTGGGAGGCAGAGGTAGGAAGAGCACCATGAGTCAGAGATCAGCCTGAGACCACATAGTGAATTCCAGGTCAGCCTGGGCTTCAGTGAGACTCTACCTCAAAAAACAAACAAAAAAATTTTTTGAAGTGTCCCAAAGCCCCCCCCCCCCAAGTTGATACAACAACTAAATCTTAGATGTTAAAAGACCATCACAAACATCTAAGGAGGCTCTGCCTGGCCAGCAGCATGCCTGAATCATGGGTCTTCAATGCTCTGTAGCCAAAACACTAGAAACTCTCAGGCTGTTTGCATGCCAAGCGCAGAGAGGGAGCAGGTTTCAGAATGAGTTCAAGGAACATGTCTAAATGAGCCAACCTAAGCTCGTTTCTAGAAGTGTCTATCCAAGCACAGCTGATGGCGCTACCTAGTTGGAGTGAGGCCATCACAGGCACAGCAACCATTGACCTCCAATTGTGATGAGCACACAGTATAAAGCTTGCACCGACATGCACAGTTGGAAGCAGATCATAACATAGCAATTGCACTTGACTTTCTTTCATTCACAAAACACATTTTACCCAACAATCACTTTTCAACTTAATGAAATGCAGGAATGCCAACTGGGGAAAAGTTAAATTATAAACAAGTCCTATAGAAATAAAATGAAGGAAATCTATGAAAACAGAAAAGGGTTCCTCCTTAATGAATCTCGAAGACAAATACAAACACTATTGGGATTTAGGAAAGTAGTTTTGGTCTTTGCATTATTGAGAGGGGTCCAGCCCTGGCATACTATAAATCCTAATTAAACAACCAAGGCAAAAAGTTTTTAAAAGGAACAATGTAATCAAATATAGACGCTCTATTTAGACACAGTAATGTGAGCATAACAAGTAGGTTAAAAAAAGAAAAGGGAAAATAATTATTAAACAGATGGGTGGAGAAAAGAAGTGTTTTGTTTTGTTTTTCTTTTTAAGCACAACGCCTTAATCTGAAGCCAAGCAAAGATAAAGATAAACAAGTTGCCCTCCACAGCCAAAGAGCATAATCCCCAGGAAATTAAATGAAATCAGTCTAAAATACTGACTGCAGTTCATATGAACTCAGTTAGCATCCTGATGCCAAACGAAACATTAAAGCAAGTTCACTATTTTTAGGGCTTTGTATCTTGGTGATTGTGTAATGAATCAGGATGTGTTTTGGCAAACGCACTGGCAGCCTGGAAGAGATTTGTTTTCTTACCAAAAATAGTTGGAGTCTCCTGAAATGTGAAGTGGACACAACGTGACCAGAGTACTTGAGGAATCTGGCCCAAATCCTGAATCATAGGGACGGCTGGTCAGGAGTCCAGGGCTAAGGGCCTGACACCTTGTCTGGACATACAAGAAGCAAAAATGAGACAGTGCTTGGTCTATGGCATGTCAGACACTTTGCAAAGTCTTCCTAAGAAGCACTGGGAGTTTCAGAGCTGAGAGTTCACCATGCTATTGGAACAGAGCTACCAAGCAGGGATCCATCCACACAGCAGATGCCTCCCCCACCCTCACTTGGAATCGGATAAGATGTTCTTAGTACACTATATAAATTTTCTCAAGCCCTTCACCTAAAAAATGGGAGATGTGGACCCAGGTTCTCTGAGGTCTCTTTAAGTTCTAAAATGGGATTCCAGTAGCCAAGGCTGGGTTCTAAACCAGAGAAATTCACTTTAAGTCTCCCACAGTCTTGGCTGGGAGCACTACCATCAGCGTTTTATCTGGTCACGTCTCACAGTTCTATGGATCTGGCCAAAGATGAGCCAACAGCTTCTAGAAGAATCTGTAACACCATCACCATGACCTCATAATGCTTATGGGGTGTTTTCTGCCACCGTGAGTCATCTTACCTGGGCTCACTTATAACAGCATCCAGAGGAGTTCCAAGGATGAGCCTCTCTGGAGATCACTCAGTGAGCGCGCCATCAAAGGACTGAGGACTTGAATTGTGAGGATGCATTACCCGTTTACAGAACAATAAGCACCGTAGCTAATCTTTGTCCACTTTTTCCATGTCAAGAACCTCTTCCGAGAGATCTTTGCACAATGGTCTCACGAAAATCTCCTCTCTTCCCTGTAAAATGAGTTATTATCCCTTCTGCACTCCGACAGAAGAGGAACGTGGGTCAGAAGGAGAGTAAGAAGTGGGATTCAAACCTAGAGAATTTGGTTTCAGAGCCTTCATGCTTCCTAATGGGGCTTCATTGGAAATACAACTGTACCTGAACCTTATTGACTGGCTGTTGTAACTTAATTCTTAAACATTTGACTTGGAAGCAATCACAAACACATAAAAACTGCAGAATCTCTAAAATGATATGTGTATTATGCCAAAATGAGTTTCTTATGTACCTCTAGACTCCAATCCCTTTCCATAGATTTCATTCGAGCCTCCTTCCTTAATGACTTGTAACTTTTCTCTGATATAGCGATTTTTATTATCTACTATCCATTTACGTACTTGTTCAACCTCATGTAAAGCAGGCTCAAAGTTTTTATAACTTTTAATTAGCATATATTAAATATACATAGGAATACATTTCATAGTATTTATACATGTATATGATGCATTTTAATAATATTCAATAAACTTTTTAAAACCTAAAAAAAAGAATAGTTGAATGTCTTGAAAGCAAATGCTGGCATGAAACCTCCTCGACCATGAACGCTTCTGATCACAATATGATCTACATCTGGACCGTAACCTTGAAGCATTGTCACCTAAGGCCGCTTGGGCTCATCTCCTTATGGCAGTAATGTCTTCTGTTAGCAGGAGACAGTCTTGAATCACACGTTGAACTTCCTCGGCAGGGCTGTTTAGTTTCCTCAGATCTCCAACAGCGTCTCGATCTTTCTCTGACTCTCATGACTGTGGCAACTTTGAGGATCACAGGCTGGTTATGTTAGAGGATGGATCCCGATTTGAAGGTGTTTCTGAGTGAATGTCCATGATTAGTTCCGGGCAGGGTGATGGCCGATGTGGCACTCTGCTCTCCTTGCCTGAACAGGTGGTACAGGATTCTCTTTGCTCCATTCCTGCTAATGTGGCTGGAGAACTTGGCATGTACACAAGTGTAAATTGCTCCTTTTTCCGCTGTGATTTGTTAATGTTTCCTAAGAAGGTGCTTTGAAACTGTGCCATTTCTCGGGAAATTTTTAAGTTCTATATTTGGTGACTAATTTATGCTAATATAGACTCATATTTATGTTTTATTAATCAGATGAGAATTTGTTATTGTTATTTAGTGCTCAAATGATCCCAGATGTGGCCGATGAGATGCCTTTCCAGATGGCTTCTATGTCCTTTTGACATGGCTTCGTTGTTCTTTTCATCTTATTTTTTGGCTTAGCAGAATGTTCCAGGTTCATCTTGTCCTTTGCCTTCCCTAACTCTGAAATCACCCCTTTCAAGGAGCCCCACATTCTTTTAGTGGAAAGTGGTATTTAGGAATACCTGGGCTCTAGGTGTGCTCATAGCTACTAGTCATTATTACTGTTGTCCACTCTGCCCTGTATAGATACCCTCTTCACCCTCTCAGGCTTCACCCCCGATGGCTGTGAAGATCCCTTCCTCACCCCACTGGGGTGCCAATGTCCTGAGCCACCAAAGCATCTCTCTGCTAGTCTCACAGTACCAACCCCACGCCCACTGTGGAATATCTACTTTGCTTAATCCTATGTAATAGTACTTAACCTGATCTATTCCGAATGGAGGAAGAGGACATGGCCTTTACATTACCTTACTTGTCAGTTCTTTCAGGTTCCCAGGAAAGAACACTAAAGAGCTGCTATGTTATTCATTTACATTTTGTACATTTCCATAGAATTGCGTCCAGTGCCCACCCTACTGATTGGTCAGTGCTCAAAAGACAATGAAAATACCAGTTTGAGCAAAACTCAATGGAGTAGCTGTTCGAAGTTGTTAGACTCTACACATGAGAAAGTAAGTTCTTTATTCCTTTAAGAGCAGAATGCAGTGACGCACACTGCCCCACCCCACCCACCCCTTTCTTTTCAGGCAAAACTAAGCACAAACTTTAAGTTAAAAATGTTTCTTGGGCTGGAGAGATGGCTCAGCGGTTAAGGCACTTGCCTCCAGTGCCTAAGGCCCTGGGTTCAATTCCCCAGGACCCACATGGGCCAGACCCACAAGGTGGTGGCCCTGGTGCGCTCTCTCTCTCTCTCTCTCTCTCTCTATCTATCTCTGCTTGAAAATGAATAAATAAAATATTTTTTAAAATGTTTCTCAAACTACTGCAACCATTCTACAGGCAGGGGTGGTGTAGGAGAGGGGAGAAGCTGCTGTTATAGAACTGGGAACCAGAGCAGCATGGGACCTGAAGCCACCCTTGTCACTCCATAGCCAAGTGACCTTGGGGCGTCACAGAGGCTCTCTGTGCCTTAGCATCTATTGGCAAATGAGGAGACGCTAGAAAAGGAATAACCATAAACACGATTGCTTTACTTCCTGCTTTCATGACCCCACAAGGACTTTCCATTTCTGCCGTCTTTAGGATCCTTTATCACTAGTGGATCTCATAACCTGACAATATCCTCGTTCCTTGAATGTCCCTGGGGCCATTGTGTTTGCTATTTCCTCTACCTAAAATACCTTTCTCCTCATATAAGTCTCAGCCCAAATCTCAGCTCTTTAATTGAAAGCCATTCACCTCCGTCTCAGGCACCCTCTGTCCTCATACCAACCTTTCTTCTTTCCATCAAACCACTCTCACTCTTGAAATGATTATGTTTGAACCCATCATGGTTGTGCATATCTGTAATCCCAGTACTGGGGAGGCAGAGACAGAAGGGTCATGAGTTCAAGGTCAGCCTTAGCTATATGGAAAGACTCTGTCTCTCAGAAGAAGAAATAATGATCATATTTGTTGATTTATTAAGATATTGTGTTCTGCTCCCAGTAGAATATGAAATACTATTGCAGAACTTCTGGTTGTATTTCTAGCACTTTGGTCAATGACTGGAACATGGCAGATGTATAATAAATATGCATGGTATGGACAATCGGATGACTAGAAGATATTTTATATGGTTTGTGAAGATTAAGTGAGATGATACATGGAAAATATTTAACATGGATCCTGGTACATAGGAAGTCAACGATTTGGTGTCACGGAAGTTATCAGGGGACCTGAGTTCTAGTATTGGTTCGATCCCTAGCTAACAAGGCATCTTTGGGGAAACCAAAAATTTCTCTGACCTTTTCCTTCCTCATCTATAAATCCTTCAAGGAGGGTTCTATTAAGAGACATGGGTACCGCTAGCCATGCCCCCTTCAGCAGTATCTCCTTATTCAGAATGGACAAGAAGGCTCAGCAGTATCATCCCCCTACTGCTGCTGATAGACTCCAGCCTCCTTTTGCCAGGAACCTCAAGGCTACTTGAATTATGACCTTGGGTTCTATCTGAAGCTTTCTGACTCCTGTCATGTAGGCTGGGTCACAGGGCATGGGACCCACCGCTCCCTTGGAAATCTGTAAGAGTAAAGAATTCTCTTTGTTCCCTGGACTGAACTAACTCACTTTCTCTCTCCCACTCCCTCCCTTCCCCTTCCTCTGTTCCTCCCTCTCCCCTTCCCTCTTCTTTTTCACCTCCCTCCCAATCTTCTCTCTTCCTTCAGGATCCCAGCACCACATCTGTGACACGATACTAAGAATTCTCCTAATAAAGTTCTCCCCTGAAGGGTAGCACATTTTATTAGAACCTACAATCTGTTTCTCAGGGCTTTTCCAGGATTAAAGTTCAATTATTTTGTCTATCTTATGGTCAAAGTGTTCATTTCTGTCCAGTGACAAATTAATTCTTCATTTGTAAAAAATGAACCACCATTGCCTCTAGCAGCATTTCCAGGGGGGTGTTGAATGATTTCTTGGGTGTTTCAGGGCTCACTTGCTGAGTGTCCATTTAGCTGACATTTACAGAGAGGTTTCTAGGCCACTTTGCACAGTTGCTGATTGCCTACTCAACCTCAACTCTCTTCCCTAACCTAATTTCCAGAGACAAAAGAAGCCAACTTTAATGTAACAGCCATTTGCCTTGGGTCATAATAAAAGATTTATCAAAAAAGAATCCAGAGAGATTTCAGAAAAAGCAGTAAAAATGACATTTCACCCAAATGTATTTAGTGATATTTCTAGACCTAGGATGGAAATCTACAATGCTAGACACATCCATTCATCTCTCAAGAGCAGTTCCTAGAAATATTAAGGCATAAGACCAAATTGTGTCTCATCCATTTTATTTCCAATAAAAATGATGGCTCTTACACCTTTCTACCCAAAGCCCCATGATAACCTCTTCAGTGATATAGAACTCAGTGACTTAGCTATCTTTCACCCTTGAAAAATGATTCCTGAGGGAAAAAAAGTTAAATACAAGCCAATGTGTCTTGTAGACAAAGCTGTGTCATGACAGAGTCTGCCAAACTCAAGCTCGTCTTTTTCAGGTTTAAGTCACCTTAGTGTTCTAACAGAACATATAACCTACCTAAAATAAACATTCACATAATAATGAAAAATACTGTGGGAGAGAGAGCTCTCCACTCACCCTGGCCTTGCAAAATCAAAAAACCTGAAGAACGAGACACTTGGGGCCAATCAGGGAGCACCTGAAAGAGGATTCCAGGGAGCACCTTTGCAGCAGCTTCAGGAACCAGCCCTTCCCCCAATGACCAGCACCTGGAGCCACTAGAGCCAGAACACCTGGAACCACCAGCATCCAGCACAGCTGATCTAAACCGAAGATTCGATGACCCAGCCAGCCCACAGCCTGAATGGGAGGGAGCAAGCTTGCCTCAAACTCTTCTTGGGTGAGACCAGAGGCCACACCTTGAAGTAAACAGGGTTGGCTAGAGTTGATTGATGTTCTTCTGCCATTCTTAAACAAGCTGTGCCATCAAAGGGAATTTGTTGCATTTGATATCTCTGGATTTATAGTGCCTTATTGTCTTCCTCTTCTGTCTGTCTTGGGGGCAGGGTCTCACTTGGTCCCAGACTGATCTGGAACTCAGCGTAAACCAGGAAACTCAGTCTCCCAGTCAACAAGATTAAGGATGTGAGTTAACACTCACCCTTAGGTAATTTGGCTTTGTCAAGATTACCTGTTTAATCCCCGCCCTTGCATAAATACCCTGTGCTGGTTTTGTTGATGTGTATATATTGCCCATTAGCATATTAAACCTATATTTTGCTCTAACTAGCCTACTAGAATATTTACCTAGCAGACAACTACAACTCATTTGGTCACTTCTGTGGTCATTCTGGGAGTAATGTAAGAGTCACACCTGGCACATTAAGCTCCCACCTTGAAGATATATAACTGCTGATCCACACATCAAATACAGGAGACAATTGGAGAACCCAAGTATTGAATTATATTCAGGATGCAAAAATCTCTACATACAATAAACACAAAAATCAAGACAATATAATTCCACCAAAAACTATAAATCCATCACAAATGACCTTCACTGAGACTGACATCTAGATGAAATGCCTTACAAAGAATTCAAAAGAACGAGTTAAACTTTGCTTAAAGAAATCAAAAAAGAAAACAAACTCCAGAAGGAGAACACAAGAAAACAACTTAAGGAAATAAGAAGGTCAACACAAGATATGAGTAAGGAAACAGAATAATAAATTCCAATCAGAATTGCTAGAAACAAAACACACAGTAAGTCAAACACAAAACTCTGTAGAAAGTCTCACTAATAGAATGAATCAAGGAGAGAACAGAATTTCTAAACTGGAAGACAGGTGGCAGAGCTGGAACAGTCCAACAAAGAGATGGACAAACTTACAGGAAAGTATGAAAGGGAATTTCAAAACATTCATGACACTATGAAGAGATCAAACATAAGAATCCAGGGTATAGTAGAAGGAGAAGAATTTGACTCTTGGCATGTAGAAAGTTTCAACAAAATCAAAAAAGAGAATTTCTCCCACATAGAGAAAGTTGTGCCAATGTAGATACAGTAAGCACTTAGAACACCAAACAGACAAAATCAGAAAAGAAACTCTCCACACCATATTATATATTTAAACAACTGAACACACAAATAAAGAATAACAATATATTAAAGGCAGTAAGAGAAAAACATCAAGTAATGTACAAAGGCAAACCCATCATAATAACAGCAGATTACTACTCAATACAAACCTTAAAAGCCAGAAGGGATTGAGGTGATATATTTCAAGTCCTGAAAGATAACAAATGTCAGCCAAGATTATTATATCCAGCAAAGCTATCCATCATAATTGAAGGAGAAATAAGAACTTTCTACAACAAAGACAGGCTAAAGGAATTAATGTCTACAAAGCCATCTC
Source organism: Zapus hudsonius (assembly GCA_004024765.1). Classification (NCBI taxonomy): domain Eukaryota; kingdom Metazoa; phylum Chordata; class Mammalia; order Rodentia; family Dipodidae; genus Zapus; species Zapus hudsonius. The sequence continues at coordinate 90,658 of PVHP010002147.1, forward strand.
TACAGAAAATACTTGAAGGAATCCTTCAGTCTGAGGAGAAAGAAAAACTCACACATAAGAAAACAGGAAGGAATAAACCATATTCAAATAATAAGTAATACAAGAGAGTAAAGGAAAAACTACAAAAAGAAATGGCAAGAATAGATACACACCTTTCTATAACTCTTAACATCAATGGCCTCAACACTCTGACAAAAAGACACAGACTCACAGACTGGATTAAAAGGCAGGATCCTTCTGTTTGTTGTCTCCTAGAAATTCGCCTCTCCATAAAAGATAGACATACCTCCTTAGGGTGAAAGGATGGAAAACAGTATTTTAAGAAAATGGGCCTAGAAAATAAGCAGGTGTTGCTAACCTAATATGAGACAAGATAGACGTCATAACCAACCGTAGTTAAGAAAGATAAGGAAGGTCATTACATATTGATTAAAGGAACTATTCAACAGGAAGACACTAAAATTCTAAATATATATGCACCAAATACAGGTGCTCCCAATTTCATTAAAAAAACATGACTAGAATTGAGATCATAGATAACACTAAGCACAATTATACTGGGAGACTTCAACACCCCACTCTCATCAATTGAGAGATCATCCCAGCAAAAAATGAACAGAGAAGCATCTGGACAAAATGACACTATAGAACAAATGGACCTAACAGACATCTACAGAACATTTTATCCAAATACTACAGAATACACATTCTTTTCAGCAGCACATGGAACAGTCTCTAAAACTGACCATATGTTAGGACATAAAGCAAATCTTAACAAATTCAGGAAAAATTGTAAGAATTCCCTGTACTCTATCTGATCACAATGGGATTAAACTACAAATTAACAGCAAGAAAAACCATAGAACATACACAAACTCATGGAAATTAAACAGTGCACTACTGAATGATGAATGGGTCATTGAAGAAATCAAGAAGGAAATCAAAAAATTCATAGACAAATGAAAATGAAAATACAACATATGAAAACCTTTGGGACACAATGAAAGCAGTCCTTAGAGGGAAATTCATAGCTCTAAGTGCCTACATTAAGAAACTAGAAAGGTTACAAGTAAACAACTTAATGCTTCACCTTAAGGCCTTGGAAAAAAAGAACAAGGCAAATAAAAAATCAGTAGATGAGAAGAAATAATAAAGACTAGGGTGGAAATTAATGAAATTAAAAACAAAACAATGCAAAGAATCAATGAAACAAAGAGTCGGTTTTTTGAAAGGATAAACAAGATTGATAAACTTCTTAGCAAAACTGACCAAAAAAAGAGATATAAATAAATAAAATTAGAGATGACAATGGCACCATTACAACAGATACCAATGAAATTCATAAAAATAATAAAGACATACTTTGAAAATCTGAAAGAAATGGATGATTTCCTTGATGTATATGACCTACCAAAATTAAATCAAGATAAGATAAACCATTTAAGCAGACCTATAAGAAGCACAGAGATTCAAGCAGTTATAAAAAAAAAATTCTACTAAAAACAGTCCAGGCCCAGATGGACTTACTGCTGAATTCTACCAGACTGAAGAACTAACACCAATGCTTCTCAAACTGATTGGCAAAATAGAAAAGGAAGGAATACTACCAAAATTTTTTTTTAATTTTGTGTGATTTTGGTATCAACATAACCCTGACATCAAAATCACACAAAGAACAAGAAAATTACAGACCAATCTCTCTCATGAACATAGATATAAAAATTCACAACAAAACACTGGCAAACAAAATACAAGTTTTCATCAAAAAGATCCTTTTCCCAGACCAGGTAGGTTTTATCCCAGATGTGGAGGGATGGCTCAACAGACACAAATCAATAAATGTAATACACTACATAAATGGACTGAAGGACAAAAATCACATGATCATCTCAATAGATATAGGAAAGGCACTTGACAAAATTCAACTTCCCTTCATGGTAAAAATCCTAAAGAAAGTGGTAACAGAAGGAATGTATCTCAATATAATAAAGGACGTGTATGACAAACCTATATCCAACTACATATTAATGGGGAAAACTTGAAGCATTTCCACTAAAATCAGGAACAAGACAAGGGTGTCCACTGTCCCCACTTTTATTTAATATAGCACCAGAAGTCTCAGCTATAACAATAAGGCAAGAAATGCAAATAAAGGGGGTACAAATCAGAAAGGAAGAGATCAAATTATCATTATTTGTAGATGATATGATTCTGTACATAAGGGACCCTAGAGACTCTATCAGCAAACTGTTAAAGGTGATAAATACTTTTAGCAACATAGCAGGATACAAAATCAACACATAGAAATCAATAGCCTTCATATATACTAACAATAAACAGGCAGAGGATAAAATCAAGGAAACACTCCCATTCAAAAAATAAGGTGGAATATACCTAACTAAGATATATACCTAACCAAGGAAGTGAAGGAGCTTTATGATAAAAACTTTAAAACACTCAAGAGAGAGATTGCAGATGACACTAGGAAATAGAAAGACATCCCATGTTCTTGGATTAGAAGAATCAATACTGTGAAAATGTTAATCTTACCAAAAGTAATCTAAACATTTAATGCAATCCCCATCAAAATGCCAATGGCGTTCTTTACTGAAATAGAAAAACAATCCTAAGATTCATTTGGAATCACAAAAAAAAAACCCTTGAATAGCAAAATAAATAAATAAGTAAATTAATTAATTAATTAAAATAAAATAAAATAATTCTAGGCAACAAAAATAAAGCCTGATTTTAAGATATATTACACAGCCATAGCAACCAAAACAGCATGGTACTGGCACAAAAATAGACACATAGATGACTCTGATGAAAACCCAGACAGTTATAGCCATTTGATTTTTGACAAAAAGGGCAAAAATATTCATTAGAAAAAAAACCTCTTTAACAAATGATGCTGGGAAAACTGGATATCTATATGTAGAAGGATGAAAATAGGTCCGTATCTCTCTCCATGAATGAGAAGCAAGTCCAAATGGATCAAAGACCTTAATATCAGACCTGAAACTCTGAAACTGATAGAGGAAAAAGTAGGGGAAGAACTTCAACATATTGGCCTAGACAAGGACTTTCTGAACATAATCCCAGTTGCTCAGGAAGTAAAATCACTAATCAACAATTGGGAACTCACAAAATTAAAAAAGCTTTTGTACAGGGCTGGAGAGATGGCTCAGTGGTGAAGGCACTTGCCTCCAGTGCCTAAGGCCCCGGGTTCAATTCCCCAGTACCCACATGAGCCAGACCCACAAGGTGGTGGCCCTGGTGCGCTCTCTCTCTCTCTCTCTCTCTCTCTCTCTCTCTCTCTCTCTCTCTCTCTGTAGTTTTCTGCTTGAAAATGAATAAATAAAATATTTTTAAAAAGCTTTTGTACAGCAAAAGACACTGTAAACAGAGCAAAGAGGCAACATACCCAATGGGAGAAAATCATTGCCAGCTATACATCAGAAGATTAATATCCAGGATTTGCAAAGAACTAAAAAAACTAAAAAGTAAGAAATCCAACAACCCAATCAAAAAATGGGCCATGGAACTGGATAGAGAGTTCTCAAAAGAAGAAATACAAATGGGCTATAAATATCTAAAAACATGTTCTACCTCCTTAGCAATCAGGGAAATGCAAATTAAAACTGCTCTGAGATTCCATCTCACTCCTGTCAGAATGGCTTCCATCAAGAAAACAAATGACAATAAATGCTGGTGAGGATGTGGAAAAATAGGAACCCTTCTACACTGTTGGTGGAAATGTAACCTGGTACAGCCATTGTGGAAAGCAGTGTGGAGGTTCCCGAGACAGCTGAAAATAGATTTACCATATG
>PVHP010002148.1:0-44654 GCA_004024765.1 Zapus hudsonius
CCCCCCCCACTTATATAAATACATATGCAGAAAATGCATTTAAGTAGTGGTCTGGAAATATATTACTGGAAACAATAATTCATAGAAATAGATAAAGTGTTTAATTGTGATCACACAATTTCTGTTAATTGTACAAAATAAGATAATTTAGGCTATTTTAGCAGTCAGGAAAGGAAGGAGGAAAGGAATGAGGTGGTTGGATGGATGGATTTTTGCTTTTCTCCAAAAATCAATCATGGGTGATTTGTTGTATCATTGTTTACATAAAATACTCAGCAATTATAAAAGATAATCTATTTGAAGAAGCATTAGTGGAGCAAAAAGTAAATAATAGATTCTATATAGAAAAAAAAACAATAAATAAAATACATTCAAGGGGAATGAAGTCCAAGATTCAATTTCAACTTAATAATGAGTTTATGGCTTGCAACATAAGATGGACTATATTCTGTCATATTTTATAGTTTGGATCTGAAATGTCTCCGAAGTGGGCATGTGTTGAAGCTTTGATCCCTAGCTGGTGCTTTCGGGGGGTTAGTTAAAAACTTCAGGGGATGGGCCTCAGTGGAGGAAGTAGGCCTTTGGGGGCATGCCTTTGAAAGGGATTTGGGGAGTCTAGCACCTTCCCTCCATCCTGGCTTCCATGAGGTGGACTATTTTATCTGCATGTTCACCCTGCTGTGATATGCTGTTCCACCCAGAAGCAACAGGACCAACTGAAACCTCTGAAAACATGAACCAAAATCAACCCTTCCTCCTTTAAGTGATGTTTTCAGGTATTTTGATACAGTAACAGAAAGCTAACACAACATTCCTGACCTTGAATAAAAAAATTCATCTCCATTTTTAGAACTATCCAGAAGATGTTAATTCATTTCTTTTGATTAAACTTCAGCCTTTGAATGCTTGGGGCATATGACAGGCAGACAATAAATTTGGAGGGCTTTGTTAATTTCCTAAATGAAGTATAAAACAAGTTTTAATGCTTTGGCTTGTTCTTGGAAGTGCAAAGATAAATTAAAAATGTTTGTGATAACTAGAAATATTTGATGCATTTCTGTTTTATATAGGATACCAGAAAAAATATACAAAAAAATGTTTTGTAAAACCATGAAGTGATTCTACCTAAAACAAGATTTTCAATTGATTTGTATATATTTCAAAGGAGCCCATTTTTGGATTATGAGGGCCATGTATATAAGAAGGCTGGCATACAGTGCCCATTCAAATAGTGTCGTAGTTTGACTGTATAGCCTCATAGACTCATCAGGTGTTTTATTAAAATTGAGTTTGCAGCTTTAGCTGTGAACAAGCTAACTCCTGATAGGAAGGGGTATCCGATCTGTTTCCAGCTAAAAGGTGTAGAGAGTAGGTTTGAGCTCTGGTGGGGTTCATTCTTGTTGTTTTGGATGTTTTCTGGCTGTTTGTTTTTTTTTCCCTTTGCTTGGACTTATGAAAAGGAGCCAGCTTCTTTTTTCATTGATCAAACTTCCCCTGGATATGTAAGCCTCACATAAATCCCTTTCTTCTATAAACTGTGTCTCTCTGGAAGTTCATCCCAGCAGTGTGGAGCTGACAAGTAGTTGTAGAATGTGAATGACTAGGACTTCCAGTATGTGCCATAGTCTTTGCCCTCAGTGAATGACATGATACATGTATCCAGTTCTGCAGATGGATGAGGAAGCCTTCCTGGTCCAGGGAACTCCTGCATCTCCAAGGAGAGGATGGAGAGAAAGAGGTTCTGGACATGGACTAGTGAGACTGCCCATTCCCACACACTACAAGGAAACAACTGGCATCTTGCCAGCTTTGTGACTTAAGGAAGGAGGAAAGATTTCTTGGCTGTAGGAACACCATGGGCAATTCTTCAGCCTTCTCTTGTGTTCCAGTGAGGAGACAGAACTAAGCTCATCCCTTCTTTCTGTGTGTTCAGGCTGGGAGATCTGACCCTGGGCCTACATCCCCAGTTCACAGTCTTGACGTTCATCAGAGCTACCTGGATGTTTTTCCAAACATACTGTTCCAGGGGCTCCAAGGGAAGGATCTCGACACAGGACCTAAGGGTGTGTGCCTTCAGAAACCTCTCCGTTGGGTCTGTGGCTCACTAACAATCCAAAAACCTTGGCCTGGTTTGCCTTTGTAGTTGAAAGAAATGCATTTGTTATTTGAGGCATTGAATGCTACCATCGTGGTCTTTGATCAGCAGGTTAATATATACTATGGTTTCAGCCTTCAATGTCCCCCAAAGATTTTATTGTCATCCTGTGCCACTACTGGGAGGTGGTGGAACCTGTAGGAGATGGGACTCAGTGGGTGGGAGTTCAGCCATTGGGAATGTGTGCTTGAGATTATGAAAGCCTGAAACTTTCCCTTTTTTTGCTGTCCCAGGTACCATGAGGTGAGGAGCTTTTCCATCACATACTCCCTCCATGGTGCACTATACCATCATAGGCCCAAAGCAACTGAGCCAAATGACCACAGACTGAAACCTCTGAAACTGTGAGCCAAAACTAACCTTTCCTCCTTTTAAGTTGATGATCTCAGACAGTTTTGTGCAATGCCAAAAGTTGACTAACACAACGTGGAAGGACTCAGCCCATGTTCTTGCTTGACAGTGGCTGAGTGATAGAGTGAAATGCTTCACCTCACTGACATCTCTCTCCCCACCTCGCAGAGAAGGAAATAATAACCTGGGAACCTTTATCGTGTGCCACTGTATTAAACAACTCATCCAACTCCTAAGCATTTGGATCAAGTTCCTGTGAACATATGAACACTCAAAAGAAGAGAGATTGAATAAGTTCAGGTGGATGATTAGCGATCCAAAATTGGCATGTGACAGACTGGACACACATTGAGTACTGTTAAAAGAATTAACACATTTTATGGTAAATAAGCAGGGAGTGTGTGATGAAATATGATTACTTTTCTCATTTAGAACATCTAGAAGGCAGATAATATTGAGTTAAGAACACTCTGGTCTATAACCAAAAAACATTTCAAACAAGAGATTGGTCAAAGTCAAAATATTGGATTGCAATTATGAGACAATCAGATCACTCAAAAATATGAGTAGTGTGTTAATAAACTGCAGACACAAAAATATCCACCTACTTGGGATTAATGTTATGTGATATTTTTCATTTAGCTGGCTGTCTTTTTGAAATACCGATTTCCATCTATAGAGTCTTTTGATATAGATCAGTTAAACTTAGATAAACAGTCTTTTTGTCTAGTTTTCCTTATCCTAATAACAAGAATGGAATGTACTTTTATCCCTTTCAGGAGTTTATAAATAGCCCATAAAAAACTGCCCATTACCTTTTTATACATACTAAGCTCATTATTGAAAAATTATACCCATCTTACCTTTCCAGGCCTTTCTGCATCTAAATTCAAAACTTTGCACTTAAAATGTACATGACAGGGAAATCAGCAAATACTAATGTTCAAACCCCAAGGGGGCAGCCTGCACACAGATGAAAATATGAGTTTGCATGCACGAAGTTTGCATTGCATGACACCAGACCCAAAGGAGAAGACCAGCACCTCACATGTATTCCAATTAATGTATGACCTCCAGAGAACATAGAAATCCTGTCGGTGGACAACCATGGTGTAACATGAACAGTGCATAAGCCGCAGAGCACTTGTGTTAAATTCACACTTACTTAATAATAGATATCACCAACTTTGCTGTCAGATGTCAAGGCAGAAGGCAAAGCAAGTTATTTTTAGGAGACTAGCCAAGGACCATTTACTCATTCATGAGAGTGTGTTTTAAGAAGCCCAAAGCCAAAATATCAAGACAAGTCATGCTCTGACCAATGGCTGCAGGGCCAAACCACTTTGGAAAAGAGAGTGTCATTGCCAGGGACGGAGATAAGAGACAACGTGTGGTTAACTCGGGTCTGTGACTACGAGAGAGAAACAGCAGAAGCATGCTTGCTGCGGGTGGTCAGAGCATTCTACATCCAAACGGCCATTTATTACTGTTTTGGTGGAGATTTGACTAGGGGATTTAACGTGCAGAATGTAGCTGAATACCGACATGCTTTTAGGAAAAAGATTCAGGTAAGGACGAACAATTCCATGGAAGACAGAAAAGCACCTATTTGTTTCCAGCACTGTAGGACCGCAATAGCTCCCAGTTCTCATCACGATGAAGTGCAGCAGGCAGAGTGGTTTCAGCTGTGTGGAATGCCTTTCTGATGTGATCTGCTGGGAGAGAATAGCAATGAGAGGCTCGGGAAGATAAGAGAAGCTATGCCTGTTTCATTCAAGGAAGGCTCTTTGCCTGTGTGCTGTGCCTGGGAAGGGGGCTGAATGCTCTCACCCTGCTAGTTATGCATAACAGGGCCAATACCCTGCACCTTGACTACCATTCCTTGAGCTGACCCGAAGAAAAAGGCTGAAGCCTATTCACGGTTGGGTTGAGTCTCACCTTGGCAAGTGCTACAGCGCTGCTCCCCGCACATTGTCCTTGGAGGAGGACATCACGCAATTCTGTGCCCTGGGCTGTGGTGGGCCTGTGATGCTCACAGGTGGACCCTAAAACGTCACCTCCCTCTTTATAATAGTGAAGGATAGGATCAGTTTCCGTTGAGGTATCCCAGCATCCAGTCCACTGAGATCTTGAAAGAGGGAAATTGTCTGTGGGGTATGACATCACTGAGATTTGGTTTTCTGTGTATTTTTTTTTAACTGCAGTATAACATTACCTCTGCTGTCTGATTTGCTTAGGACTTTTAGAGGTGATAAGGAATACTGACTGTGGTGCTGAAAGAACCTTGCAGAGTAGCTATAGTGACCCAGTAAGGATACTGCTGCGGCGAGAAGGGACCAACCCCCCTGCCTCATCCCAGGATGTCACCCTGTCATAACACTGCTCCCCTGCTCCTGCTGCACCAGCCACCTGGAGAGACTGTGGACATCTTCCAGCTGAGTGCAGTCAGCACTGGGATTTTCCATGAAATTGAGGAGATGGTTAGGTCAATATGGTGTCTTCCTTGCCAGCTTGGGGACCCTCATGAATTTACATTTTTAAAAAAGCCAGGTGCCCGGGCATGGTGGCACATGCCTTTGAGTTTGAGACCAGCCTGGGACTACAGAGTGGGTTTGAAGTCAGCCTGGGATAAAGTGAGACCCTACCTTAAAAAAAAATCAAAGCAAGCAAGCAAACAAACAAAGAAAGAAAGCCAGGTGTTTGGCACAGTCCTGTAAACCCAGCACTGGTGAGGCAAAGGAAAATGGATTACTGGGACTAGCTGTCCGGCCAGTCTAGCCTGCTTGGCTGACAATTCTTATTCTTTCAGATCCTATCACAAAAATTAAAAAAAAATTAAAAAGGTAGATGAGACTTGAGGAACAACACTGAGGTTGTCTTCTGGCCTTTACATGTGCGTGGGTGCGCGCCGCGTGCACACCCACCCACCCACCCACACACACACACACACACACACACACACACACACACGAAGGGAATACAAAAGTACCAAAGTAACGAGGTGAGCTGAGGGGTTAGAATTTAGGTAATGCCCAGCAAAATTCTAATGTACCCCAAAATTTGAGGAGTACCCAGATTCTTGTCTACAAAGTTAAAGAATTAAAATCATAGACAACAAAATAGTAAGGTATAGTGGGAGACTTTATTATTTAAGGGAACATGGGGAGTTACAGAGTTTTCCAGCCACCAGTGTGGGGAGAAAACGTGGAGAGTTTAACAGAACTTAAGTTGTTTAGCTAAATAAGTAGAAGAAGAAAAGATACAGAGAGCTCCCATCATAAAACGGAAAGGTTCATGAGGGGAAAAGTCTGGAGCCTGTCCCCACCCCAGCCACTAGCTGGGGTGGGGGTAAACGTTACCTTCCTAAAGCCAGGTGAGTAAGAGGTCCTTCTGCTATCCTGCCATGTGGGGGAGAGAAGGCTTTCTTCTAGGAAGTTAATTTAAGTTTTCCCCAGGTGAGTCAGAGAGACAGCTGATTGGTTCATACCTGACCAGTCAGTTTTAGCCCCTAGGTTGTAGCTCTAGCTAGACACCTCCCACTCAAGGGGAGATGTTGTCTCTGCAGACGCCTGACCCGTTCACACCAATATATAAAACCAGACTGACTTGCTGAGTAGAGAATTCTAATCAGTATATTTGTACCTGCTCTTCTATAAAATTGTCAGAGGTTTTCATTTATTTATTGTCTTTTTTTTTTCTGTGCTAGAGATGGGAATAGAGTGTCTTTAAGAGCAATGAAGCCTTTCTTGACTCTTGAGTGGGCTTTAAACTCAGGGGTTAATGTGCACGATGTTCACAGGCACACAAAAACTTCTATTGAGTCAGTTGCCTTCAGGTTCTTGTCTTGTGAATTTGAAGAATGAAATCCATGGACCACACAGGGTGAGGTTTTGAAAGATTTTATAATACAGCTTAAGAGAAGGAAAAAAGGCAGAGCTCCTGGACAGTAAGATGGGTCCCTGAAACAGTATACCCTTAAAGAAGGTGAAGCAGAAAGCTCCCAAGTTGGGAGGGATCCACATGGTGATTCAGATTGTAGTTTCTTATAGGAATATGGCTTTATTGAGTTGGGGATAAACTATCAGTCCAGTTCCCATGCCAGGTGTCCAGGTCCCTTGCATCTGGTGTCAAGAAAAGAGGAACTCCTTTAGGGAAAAAGATTTAAGGGGAAAAAAAACAAAAATAAAAAAAACAAAACAAAACAGATCTTCCATTTTGTCATTTCTGGTTTCCAGCAAAGTGGAGGCTGCTAAGGACTTCTTTAGAGAAAAAGAGATAAGGGAAAACTGGATTCCACCCTCCCACCCAATTACAGGCTCAAGGTCATTTCCTGCTTTTAGCCAAGAGGAAAACAAAAACAAACAAACAAAAAAAAAAAAAAACTGCTCATTTTCAGGGCCCTGTTGCCCTCAACTGACTGGTCAGTTTCTTTCTCCGTTTTCACCACTCAGGGCCTTGCCTACACTAGACAGGCGCTCTACCCCAGAGCTCCATCTCTGGCCCAGCAAATCTTTCACTCGGTAATTTTTATTTTTCATTAGTTTTTAAAGTTAACATGGAGAATAATAGGTTTCATTATGGCATTTTCATACCCACTGTTCTTATTGCTCCTCCTTCCCCCATCCCCCAGACCCCTCTGGCTCTCAAACCCTTCCAATAGGCCTGCTTTCCCAGCAAGTTGTTTTAGTTTTATTTATTTGTAAGCAGAGAGAGAGAGAGAGAGAGAGAGAGAGAGAGAGAGAGAGAGAGAGAGAGAGAGAGAGAGAATATGGATGTGCCAGGGCCTCTAGCTGCTGCAAATGAACTCCCGATGACTGTGCCACTTTGTGCATCTGACTTTACTTGGGTGCTGGGGAATCAAACCTGGGTCATTAGGCTTTGCAGGCTAGCACCTTAACTGCTGAGCCATCTCTCCAGCCCAGGTATTTTTGATCCTTGCATCCTGAATCCATTCAATTAAAGTCTACCTTAAACCAGAAGGAGCACTCTAAAATAACTCATGACTTGGCCAGACGCTGGCTGTGTTGATCCCTCCAAAATGGTGACACTATTCAAAACATGGCCTTTTCTGGGGAGTGATCATTTTCCCTGTGAACAATATAACTCTTCAAGAGCAATATTCTCATTAACAATTAATTTGCGATTTCAGAGCTTTCTCTGTGCTCACAGTCAGAGCTGTGGTATCAGAAACAATAATAGTCATCACCATATTTAAGCCTATTCACACACAGAAAAAGAGTAAGGAAGTTCTTTATAATGTAAATTATTCCTAAATTCTAGACATTCAGCTTACCCTTATAAACATTACTTAATTTCAAATTCTCCTATTACGATATGTAATTGTTGGAGCAACAAGCTCCCTGCTTCATTGTCAGTTCTTTAACACTAAGACAGCACTGAATCTCACTCTGGGTTAGAGGAAAGTGGCCAGAGATGCCAGGTCAATGTTCCTAGGGCAAGCTTTGATTCTCTGGAAGAGTTAAATTAGACTTATTTTTTGGTTTTGTTTTGTTTTGAATTGAAGTCTTTTGTTTTTTCTTGTGTCCAGCATGTTTTAGCCTATTATAAACCCATAGTTTAAGAGGGGTGCACAGTGTAATGGTTAGACCATAGACCCATACAGCCTGAAGTTAGACCCACGGCTTAGCAGGAGAGAGTATGTGTAATGGTTAGACCGTAGGTTCATGGTTTAATAGAGGAGTGTGGTACAATGACTAGACCATAAACTCTGAGTTAGACCCATTTTTTTTAAATAGAGGAACGGGTGTAATGGTAGACTGTAGACCCGTGGTGTAAAAGGGGAGTGTTTATGATGGTTAGACCACACCTCTGAAGTTAGACCCAAGGTTTAATAGGAAAGTGTGATGCAACACTTAGACCATAGACTCGGAAGTTAGAATCATGAATAGTAATTGCTCCTCTGCCTCTGAGCTACCTGTGTGATCTCAAGCAGGTTCTTTTACCCTCCAGAATCTCATCTTACCTGTATGCAGTACCTGGCGTAGAACATGCAATTACCATGATTATGAAAAAAAAATGAACTAAATTGGCTGGGAAGGAGACCAAATAACCAATCCCCAGTACTCCAAAGTAGAATGCTGAAAAGACAAGTTTGCCTGACAGTCAAAGGGTCTGGAGATTGGCTATTTGAAGAACCTGCATTCAGATATCCCTCAGAGTCTTTGGCAAACCATATGGCTAAGTATGGCACCCACTATGCCAAAGTTAGATCAGGTTGTTCCAGAGACCCAGGAGCTCTAGGAGAAGTGCTGAGGGACACAAACTCCCCACAAGACCAGTTTGAGGAGCCTGGCTAAATGACTAAATCCTGACCTTGGCAGTGCAGACTTCCACCCCACCCCCACCTCCAGTTTTGGAATCTAAAAAGTCTGACCACCAAAGGGGGCTTGTATTTGTTTTGGTTTTGGTAAGCAAAGAGCAAGCTCACCTGGCACCTACCTACCTTCATTTTTTTGTTGTTGCTATAATGGAATACCAGAGACTAGATAATTTATGAAGAATAAAGGCTCATTAGGTTCACAGTTCTGGAGTCTGAGAGAGGTCCAAGCTTAAGGGGCCACATCTGATGATGGCTTTCTCGCTTATGGGGACTCAGTTGAGTCCTGAGGTGCCCCAGTCCTTTACATAGTAAGAAGGTCACAGATAAACAAAAGTCAGACTAGCTTCTGAAACAGACCCACTGTAGAGGTGACTTGTCTGATCCATTGACCCATTAATTCCCTAGTGAATTACCCACAGGGACAAAAATTCTCAATCTAGTCACTTCCTAAAGCCCCACAGGGCCCCACCTCAACACCTCATAATAGAATTAGATTGCAGTCAGGGTTTCGGTGGGTTGCTCAAGGAACAGCCACATTAAAACTGTCTCAAAAAAACAAAAACAAATAAAACAAGACAAAAAAGACTTGACTTGAATGGAAATGAAGGTCTTTGGAGTCTTTATACCATAAGTGGGAATTTTCATGTGTTCAACCAAGTGACACTGGGAGTGCCAGAGCCAAGCCTCTGTGGTGCCTAGTGCCGAGGGCGTGAGCTTTATGGAGTCTCTTCCCTCACCACCTCAATGACAGAGCCCGGCAGAAAGCGAGGAGAGGCCCGAGAGATGGGCAGAAGACTCACTCGGGAGGGTTTTCTCTCTGCAGCTGCTGTCACGAGGCTTGATGTATAGATTTGAAAGGGGAACCGGGCAGATTGTTCAGTGGGTAAAGCGTTCATTACCACATAAAACGCTGGATGTGGTGGCACATGCCTGCAATCCCAGAGCAGGGGATGTGGAGACAGGAGAGTCCCCAGACTTGCTGGCTAGTCTAGTCAAACAGCTGAGCTCCAGGTACTGTGAGAGACGCTGTCTCAAAACCTAAAGGGGGAGACAGATGGAGGAGGGCACTCAGTCTCTGGCCTCCACACACACATGCACACATGCATGCGTAAGGACACACAGAGGTGCATTCACACATACAAACATGCACATACCACACTACACACCCAGTCATAAAAGGGGTGGTTACATGTGCACAGTGACACATAAAGCAAGGACCACCAGGCCTAGAGCTGGGCTGTGAGTTAGCCATGCCAAAGAAGGCCACTCTGCGAGGAGTGTCCAACACCAAGTGCACGCGGGCCGCAGGGTCAACCCAGCCAACTTCTGTGTTCTAGTTTAGACGCTGAAGGTCATCCTAAGGCCAGGGGCTGAAAGGCTTGGTCCCCAGGTGCTCTCACAGGTCCCTCACATCATGGGCTGTGGGCTTTGGAGAAATTGTGGGACCCTGGCCATCACTGTTGTGGCCTCCCAGCCATGCAGTGAGAAATATGTTCCACCAAGTACTTCTTACTACCCAGCACACTCATCAGTACCCTATCTACCCAGCACACCCATCAGTATCCTTACTGCCCAGCACACCCATCAGTACCCTATCTACCCAGCACACCCATCAGTACCCTATCTACCCAGCACACCCATCAGTACCCTTACTGCCCAGCACACCCATCAGTACCCTTACTACCCAGCACACCCATCAGCACCCTTACTACCCAGCACACCCATCAGCACCCTTACTACCTAGCACACCCATCAGTACCCTTACTACTCTGCACACCCATCAGTACCCTTACTGCCCAACACAACCATCGGAGGCTCCAAGCAATGGATCCAAGGCTGTGAGGCAAAATAGACCTTTTCTGTTTGTGAGTTAATGATCTCAGTCAGGTATTTAATTAGAGTAACAGAGCTGTCTAACATATTTATGTTTGCATGTGATTACTAAATTCTCCAATCCCATCCATGTCTCTGAAAATCCTACAGAACTGATAGTTGAGGTGATGGGTGCTCGTCACCCATCTTTCATAAGGGTTGGTACAGGTAGTTGTCTTATATATGTTGCACCTATGAATTCACACCTAGAAAAATGATTCAACAGCGATGAGCACAGGGCAATGCTACCTCTTTGAGGACTCTGCTTCAGCACCCCAAATCCACACCCTGTACAATCACGTCCTTATTCAAGGAATCTATGGATTCCTAGACTCAGGCATGACTTTCTCATGATGACCTCTTCCTACAGAATGTTGTCTCTTCTCTGTGCCAGTGACCTATATGTGAAGCTTATCTTCTGTTCCTATAAAGCGTCCTCGCATAGAGAAAATTATGCATATAGTAGACTTCGGCCAAGATCCAGGGAGCAGCCGTGGGGTTGTCTATGTTGCTATTACTCATAGTGCCCAGGGGCTCAGGCATGCTAGCTATATACTTGATCACTGGATCTAATCTCTAGTCCAAATTCTGTTTAAAAAAGCCCATTTTCTGTAGCTGTAAGGTGAACATTCCAGAGAGAATTCTCCTCTTCACTGATACTAGAACTGCTACCATTAGTATCTGACAGAGGGAAGCTGAAGTTAAACACATAGTCCAAACGTTAAACACATAGTACAAGTGAAATCACACCAGACACAAAGTAGAGCTTAGCATTCCTCCAACAAGGCCTTTCAGCTTTCAAAGGTTCAAAGCACAGGTGCAGAGCTCTGGACCCACCATCATTTGCCCCTTGTCATTTTACAAAAGCATTAAGTCCTTCACATCTCTTGTGTGCCTTGAAGGGGGTAAGTGGCATCTCAGGGCCATGAAGTGGCTGAGGGTCCATGAAGGCCTGATGGACCTCCACACAGCTAAGCTTGCCAGAACAGATTCACATGCCTCCAGGAAGGAGAGAACACCTACCTGGTCCCTAGTGCCAGGGGCTGCTGAGCAGTGTGGGCATGATGGCTTGGGGTTGGCACAAGAAAGCAAAGAAAGAGGTCAAGGGGGCAGGCAGGGTGGGGTGAGACAGGTCAGCTACACACCCATGACTTCAGCCTTGAAGGAGGCTAGAACTCCACAGAGCAAAGGTAGCTTTCACCAAAAGTGTCTTTTGTATTGGCTGAGGCTGTCCTCAGAGCTCTGAGTGGGGACCTCATCCACACTCACTGTCCCCAGGTGTGGTGTTCAGTGAGAGTCGGTGACACACTTATGTTCTAGGTCCATACACAGAGGAACTTGAGCAGAGCTCCATGGCCCTCCTGATGCCTGTTTCTCATTCCCTGGAGAAGCTGAGGGGTCCTAGACCACAAACCACACACTTCTGCAGGCCTGGCTTCTGGGCCTCTGTCCAGTGAATGTTACCATTGTCTCCTTAGGAGGACTCCATCTTAATAACACTGCACTCTCCCCACAGGAGCCTGTCTGGTGAGTGCAAGGAGGGTGGATCTACCTAGATCACCTGGGAAACCTCATTGACTCCCTCACTGACCATGATTTTAGGATGACTGTCTTCACTGCTATTAATCTCCCAGGCTTCCTCGCAGTGATTCAGTGGCACATCTTCACTGATAAAAGATGTTGAAGCAAACGGGAGGGAAGAAGGCGTACAGTACAGACCGGAAAGTAGTTTACCATGCTTCATGGCGTAAGAGGCAGGAAAGGAAACAGCCATTAACCCACTCATGTTTTTGTTTGTTTCAAAGCAATTACAATTAGGAGGCAAAGTAGATTACTACATCAGCCCCATTTTTGTTGTCATTTTAGACATCAATCATATTTCTATCAGGACTCTGATCACAGCCAAACACAAGAATCAGGACTTACATTTGCCCTAATTCCATTGAATTGCTGGGATGCTAGAGAAAAGGTGTTTTCTTTTTCATAAAGCTATCTTTTGTCTCTTAGTTGAGTGACTAAAACCAAGGATATTTTGAGTAAATTTTTCATATAGCAAATAAAACAAAGGGTACCCAGTTAAAGTTGAATTTCAGATAAATAGTAAATCTTATTTCATGTAAGTATATTCAAAATACTCAAAACTGCATAGGGCACATGGCTCTAACGCTTGGGATATATGTATATGAAAAACCATTAATGGTTTTTTGTTTATGTTACATTCCAGGTTGATTGGGCATCTGGTATTTTATCTGGCAACTCTAGTCATGTGGTCTATGTACTTATGTATGATAATCTATATTTTCTGAAGTCGATTTAACAGAAAAAAGTATGCATGTAACATTGACCCAGCCTTTGTTCTTATTTTATTTTTATTGCATGTGTGTAGCATATACGTGTGCACATGCATGTTCATATGTATGTGCGTACAATGTGGGTGCTTTTGTGTGGGGGCCAGAGATTGACTAAGGAGGCAGGGTCTCTCATTTGAATGCAGAGCTTACCAATTTGGGTAATATAGTTAGCCAGCTTGTCCTGGAGATCCCCTGTCTCCACCTCCCTGTGTGCAGACCACCACGCTCACCTTGCATTTCTTTGGATGCTAGGGATTTGAATTCTGGTCCTTACAGCTATGCAGCCAGTTCTTTATCTAGTGAGCCATCTCCCCAGCCCTAACACGCTCTTCTCTAGTTATTGTTTCACTGTTGAATATAGAGGTTTTTTCCTTGTAGTTTCTCCCAGAGTCATGGAGCAGGCAGAAGCTTGATCTGGCTCACCTAGAGAATCCACAGCCCAGGCCTGTGGAAATCCCAAGCCAGTTCTTCCTCCTGACCCTGTAAGCCTCACAGACATCCAGTTAATAGTGTAAGCAATAATTAAGTGCTTTTAAAAATATTTTTGTCATCAAATGCATGTAATTTTAAATTTATCACATTAACTATTTTTCACTGTATTCATTAAATGCATTCATGGATGTTTAACCAATCTCCAGGACTCTTTTCATCCAGCAAAATCAAAACTGTGGTCTATGGCCATACTATCCTGAATGTGCCCAATCTCGTCAAAATCAAAACTGTGGTACCTATGAAACAACGCTGTTCCCCTCTGCTTAGCCCTTGGTGACCTTCGATCTGCTTTCTGTGACTCATTTGGGTAAATGATAAAAGTGGGGTCATAGAGAAACTCTTTCTGTGTCTGGCTTATTTCATTTAGCTTAGTGTGGTAGTCTTGCAGACTGCTATTGTAGGACTGCCGTGAGCTGATCCAGTAAATCTCCCTTTTTACCACAATTCTGTTGGTTCTGTTCCTCTGGAGAACCCTGACTGATACATGTGGTGCCTGGAGATCTGAATTCAGGTTCTCAGAGCTGTGCAGCAAGTACTTTGTTCACTGATCCATCTTCCAAGCCCAGAAAAAGACGTTCTAAGTCTAATTAGTCCATTCAGGGGACTTGAAAACTTACTGTAGTATAGAGCCTTTTGAGGACACCTCTTTCCAGAGATCTTTAAGCATTAAAACTTTATTGAGAAATGAGTCACTTACCATAAAATTCACCCATCTAAACTACATACAGTTCAGTGTTTTAGAATGTTCACAGGTATAGGTAGCCACTAATGCAGTCAATTTTAGAAGATTTTCATCATTTCATAAAGAAACATTGTACCATCTATCACCTCTAGTCTTCTTTCCTCTCAATCTCTAAGAACTACAATTGACTTTCTGTCTCTGTTGATTTTCCCAGTCTTGTTTGCACACGTTAGGATCATGCAGTGCATATGCAGGGCTTGGAGAAAGAGGCATTAAGCCTAACATATGAATAAGGGTTGTTGGAGGGAATGTAAACGGGTACAGCCATTATGAAATCAGCGTGGAGGTTTCCACACCAGCCAAAAATAGACTCACCATATGACCCAACTATACCAGTCTTGGGTATACACCCTAAAGGCATTACACTTTACCACAGAGATACTTACTCACCAATGTTATTGCTGCTAGATCCACAATAAGTAGGAAATGGAATCAGCCTAGATGCCCATCAACTGATGAATGGATAATAAAAACATGCTATAGAGGCACAGTAAAGTTTTATTCTGCTGTAAAATAAAATAGTGTTACAAATTTTGCAGGAAAATGAATGGACCTGGAAAAGATTATACTAAGTGAGGTAACTCATGCTCAGAAAGTCAAATGCCACACGTTCTCTCTCATATACAGAGCCCAGCTTCAAATTTTTAGACTTGGGTATGAGAGGCCAGGAAGCTAGAAAGGGGCTATAAGAAAGGGAGAGGAGTCTCTCTCTCTCTCTCTCTCTCTCTCTCTCTCTCTCTCTCTCTCTCTCTCTCTCTCTCTCTCCTTGCAAAGAAATAAACAAATTATTTTAAAAAGAAAAGGAGAGATGAGGATTTAAGGAGAGAGTATAGTAGATATGTAAGTAGAGGGGCAGAATACTGGATGTGAAATGGTCTGAGTGGGGTCCGAGGAGGGGATAGAGGAGAGAATAATAAGTCATGTGGAAACCTAGTTCTTTGTTAGCTAATCAAAAAACACAAGTTTAAGAAAGGAAGAGTGTTTGGGCAGAAGTATCCTGTTGGGGTGGGTGAGTGTGATAGCTTGTTACAGAAAACTTTCAGAGCCAGAGATGGTATACCTCCTAGTGAGCTGTTGATCAGAATGACACATGAGTGCCCCCCCACCCCCAACAATACAGGTTATACCCAAGGCTGTTGGTTGCCTACCAGAACTAGATGGTCAACCCTATTGCTGAAGACAAATCAAGCTCGAGCAGAGCTGGAGGCCTCCTCCCTGTTTAGTAGTTATCAGGAGTCTAGAAAATGTTATGCAGCTTTCTGGGGTGGGGGGCAGTCATGGGTGGTCTTGAGAAGTAATGTACTCTCCAAGTTACACAACTGGCCAGCAAGGCAGTTTTCCTCACTAAAGCAAAAGTGGTAAGTCT
This sequence comes from Zapus hudsonius, assembly GCA_004024765.1. Classification (NCBI taxonomy): domain Eukaryota; kingdom Metazoa; phylum Chordata; class Mammalia; order Rodentia; family Dipodidae; genus Zapus; species Zapus hudsonius. The sequence goes on from PVHP010002148.1 coordinate 15,670, forward strand.
ATTATGGGGGTAACCCATAATCGCTCTTGAGGCCTGCTCCATGGGAGGGAATTCATGCTGATGCTGAAAACCTAGTCAAAAGCCTATGGCTGGGGAGGTCATAAGCCCTAGGAGAGAAGCTACTACTACCGTTGTTAGCTACATGGATATATCCGGCCCACTAACTGGTGCTCTAAAAATTTATGTTTATGCCTGTAGATTAGTGGCACTTTTGCTTTTGGTTAGAGAGCTCTCTTTTCACATGGTGGTGACTGTTGGGGAGACTCAAAAGTCATCAAAGTACTAAGAAGTGGTAGTTAAGTGCTCACCGCATAATGAAACATCTCTGTCACACCCTCATTGGCTCAGGGGCTCTAGAGGAAGAGGTAGTGGAAAGAATATAAGAGCCAAAGGATGGGGAGGAATGCCTTGGAATACTTCTTTCAGACACAAACTGGTGGTTGTGTTCATAACCTCCGAAAGGCTGTCATTACCTGAATAAGACCTGAGTAAGTTTTGGTCCATTGACAGGTTGTCATGGGAGACTGAGGAGGGACACACACACACACACACACACACACACACACACACACACACACACATCAAACTAGAAGAGGGAACAGTGGGAAAGAAGAGGGGGATTCAGTTCAGTGGGAAAGGATGGGGGGAGGATTATGTAAATTTTTAAATAAAATGATTAGCATGAGAAAGAAACCAATGGGAGAAGGCCCTTGCTATGTATGTAAATACCTTTCAATGGCTCACTCCAGAGGTTAGGGACCTTTCTCAGCTTCCTGGCCTGCTTCTGCTCCCCACAGTGCCTTTCTTTTTCTTAGTAAACTGTCTCTGTTTCTAGCACTATCCTTGTGCCCCGGTCCAGTTGTTTTTTAAAAGATACCTGGACCTGGAAATCTCAGTGGATGGCCTCTGGACTCCAATCCATGCCTGTAACATAGGAGTTTTGGTGATTGAGTTCTTACGCATAACTTAATGTTTGCAAGGTTAATCCATGGTCTAGCGTATGTTAATGGAGTTGTCTCTTGGGATCTGCAAGGGGACTGGTTCCAGGCCTCTCCCCAGCCCACAGATACCAAATCTCCACATGCACACTCACTGTCTAGTATAAAATAGCAAAGCACTGCAAGTAACCTATGCACATCCTTTATCTCTAGATTGTTTATAATATCGAACATCATGCAAATGCTATGCATATAGTCACTAGATTGTAGCTTAAAGAAAAATGACAAAAATACATATTCAGTACAGTTGCAATTTCTCGTTGCTCTGTATGTGTGTCTGTACTTGTGTTTGTGTGTGTGTGAATACAGGTGTGTGTGAAGTCAGAGAACAGCTTTGAGGGCTGGTTCTCACCTTCACCTATTTGAGGCTCATTGTTCACTGCTGTGTTTGCCAGGCCAGCTCGAGTCCCCCTTCCTGAGGTCCACTGGGTTTACAGACCCTGGTGCTATAGCATCTAGCTGTACATGGTCTCTGGGGATTGAAGCTCAGGCACTCACACTTGTGTGACAAGCTCTAAATCTATTGAGCCATCTCCATAGCCCCAGATGATGTTTTATAAGAGTACTTTCAGTCTTTGGTAGGTTGAATCTGTGAAAGTAGAACCCACAGAGGGCCCACCATACACTATTCCTTCTCATGGCCAAATGAAATCCCATTATATGGTATTCTTCAGTTTGTCTCTTCAATCATGACGGATATTTGGTCGTTCCCACCTTTTAGCAGTAGCTATGAATGTTCAGGTACAAATTTTATGTGGACACGTGTTTCCCTTTCTCTTTGGGTGCATATATTCCTAGTCCTTCAGACTGCAGTAACAAAACCCCACAAACTGTGTGGTATGTGAACAGGGTAGTTTATTTCTCACAGTCCTGGAGGCTGGTAAACCGGAGATCACAGTGCTGGCCGGTAGGATGTGTGACACAGCCCCACAAAGGAAGGGGAGGAGAGCTCTATAAGGCATTTCATAAGATCACTCACCCCACCCACAATGATGGAGCCCTCAGACTTAATGACCTCCCAAAGATCCTGCCTCCAAGCCATATTGAGCTTTAGGATTTAGCTTCCCTCCTTTAAGTTGCTTGTCCCAGGAACTTTGTTACTGGGATAGAGTCTGACTAACACAGAGAGAGCCCTTGCTGTTGGGAACACACGGATGACCCTATTGTAAATGCAGAATTAGCCATTGTGGCCAGTTTAGAAGCAACACTGAGACTAGGAAGCTCCTCCCAGAAGTGCTTGGGAATCCTGGAGATTTAAAGTTAATGTGGCTAATATAAAGTTAAACTGGTCAAAGGGATAAGCTTCTAGAAGATAATGATGTGGCATTTTAACACTGGCCATATGGAGACACATTCTGGGAAGCAGAACTTCCCAGAAACCTCAATTACAGCTAATTTGTACTTTTCTTGGATAGCCATAAGTGGATACATTTATACATGTAATATCCTACTACTGGATCATATATCCTAATTAATAAAATTCAGAAGTCCAGCCCCCAAAATGCATAGGGTTAGTTCACAATGGCTAGAGCCACACCCGTGTGTTTTCCCTGATAAATAGTCCAATATAATCAGAAATCAGTGTGTTCCTTGTTGGCTAAGGTTACATGCCTGCTCCCCACTAGTGTGACTTCCACAATGGCAGGACCTCTCACCCACTTATCCTCATTCCACAGAATCTAATACGAGTCATCCCAGAGACAGAATCCAGAAATTCTTATGGATGGAGCAAGGAGGTCCAGAGAGAAGGTCAAGAGAAGAAGGTCTAGAGAGAAGAAAAGGAAGAAAATGTAACTAAGCATTTTCTTAGGGCCCAGAAGGGCATACAAGGCCACTGTCCCAGGACTCAAGAAGGTTAGAAACTAGGGATCATCTTTGCCAACAGACCAGAAATGGAATTGTGTTGTGCCAAAAGGTACAAGCATGAAATTAAATTTTTAAATTAATTTTTAAATTAAAAGTTTTACCAAGAGTTCTGTTGTGTCATTTAATTATCTCTTTAGAAGCTGCAGGGTTGCTATCGGCTAAGGAGTCATTAACACTATTACAATTGATGAAGTAGTCATAATAGCTCTCCTCCAGGAGTTCATAACTTTCTAACATTTCAGTGTTTTGCCTAGAATTTTCTCCATTTGCAACTTTGAGAAGTTTGAAGAATAACTGTTCATTATGTCTAAACCGGTAAAAATAAAATCCTTATTTTCTCCCCTTTATAATAAAACGCAAAATAGAAATTAAGTATAAAACCAAAAATGAGTAGTTAAGTATTTGCTCCTTAAGCTTATGAAATCCTTATTAAGAGCTGGGAGATGGCTCAGCTGTTGAAGATGCTTGCAAACCTGCTGGCTGGGGGCTCTTTCTCCAGCACCCACTTAAAACTGGATGCAAAGTGGCACGTGCATCTGGAAGACACACAATGGGAGATGGCGCACATGCAGAGACAAACAAGAGAAGGCCTGTCTCAACAAAAGGGGGATGGAAAGATGCCTCTGCGGTTAAGGTGCTTGCCTCTAGTGCCTAAGGCCCTGGGTTCAATTCCTCAGGACCCACACAAGCCAAACCCACAAGGTGGTGGCCCTGGTGCATTCTCTCTTCTCTCTCTCTCTCTCTCTCTCTCTCTCTCTCTCTCTCTCTCTCTCTCTCTCTCTCTCTCTCTCTCCCTTTCTCTGCTTGAAAATGAATAAATAAAATAAAAAAGGAAGGTTGAAGGAGAAGACAAACATCCCAAGATTATCCTCCTCTGGCCTCCACATGTATGCCAGGTGCACACACACACACACACACATCATACACCCACATGCATAATAAATAACAAAAAATTCTAATTATTCCTTTCTCCTTGACTCCAAAAGCAATGTTTTTATCCAGGTGAGGTGGGATTTGTCTATAATCCCAGCGTTTGAGAGGCCGATGCAGGAGGATTGCAAATTTGCAGACAGCTTGGCCTGTCTTTAAAAATAAAGTGAAAGATAACATTTAGGAGGCAGCGAGTGTAGTTCAAGGGTAGAACGTGTGACTAGCATGTATGAGGACCTGGGTTTGATCCCCCAACACCAAACACCTGTTTGTTTACACCAACAAATACTATTTATTATTTTCCTTTTTCTCATGAGCATAATACATTTTACCCCTAAACAACACAGTTCCTGTGGTCAATGACATTTTCCTTTTTTTTTTGGTTTTTCGAGGTAGGGTCTCGCTCTAGCCCAGGCTGACCTGGAATTCACTATGGAGTCTCAGGGCAGCCTTGAACTCGCGACAGTCCTCCTACCTCTGCCTTCAAGTGCTGGGATTAAAGGCGTGCACCACCATGCCTGGCTCAAGGAGGGTATAATTTTATATTCAACCAGCACAGCATTGTCAGACTTACCAAGTAAGTCTGCAGAAGGAATTATTATCACCCTTCTAGTTACAATCTCCCCTACCTAGCAAAAAACGAGGGCTGAAGAGATGGCTCTGCAGTTAAAGGCTCTTGCTTGCAAAGCCCTAAGGCCTGGGTTCGATTTCCCAGTACCCACATACAGCCAGATGCACAAAAGTGGCACATGTGTCTGGAGTTCCTTTGCAGTAGTGGGAGGCCCTGTCTCTCTTTTAAACTCTCCCTTTCTCTGTCTGCCTCTTCCTCTCTTGCTCTCCTCTCAAACAAATAAATAAAAAATATTTTTTAAAAAACCCACTACAGAACAAAATGGAACTAGAAGCGAGGGAGGCAATGTTGAACGAGTCACGGTGGGTGTCAATTTTGAAGAGGCCTCTGAATCCTCTCGGCAGTGCTGAGTGTTAGTAGTTAGTATTCTCCCACATGGAAGGACATTTCCATTTATCTTGGATTTGGACTTTTGCATTGATTACATTTGGAGTTCAGTTTTGCCTCGTAATCTTTGTTGGCGCTCACGCTGAGCCTGGCCTTTCCTGGCTGGCTCCATCCAACAATAAAAGTAACCGTTGAAAAGTCCAGTTACAGGACTGGGCTTTCGAACCCCACTTTGGCTCTCTTCCCAGGGAGGGAGATGCGCTGGATGAGTGGGAGGCAGCTTTCCTGGGTTGAAGGAGAAGGGGGAGCCTCTCTGCTCTCAGGCTGTCCACTGCAGCGCCCGCCGGACAGATGAGTGAAAGAATGTCTAGCAATGCAGGTGACTTCTGGGCTGCAAAAGTCCGGAATTAAGTTGGAACATTCAAAGTTGCCATAGAAACCCTGTTGGAATGTCTTCACTACTTCAGAGCTGCATTCATGTTTCGATGTTAATATGTCTTGTACATTTCATGATCTATGAAATAGAAAGAAGACAACAATGATGAGAGAAAGCAAGCATACTGTAATGTCTGACCTACCTAAGACATTAAATGATTCTTTAAATCAACCTGTCCACTGAAGAGGCCCAAGAAGAGGTAGGTGGGTTGCCCTGCCTGTGAGCTGTTTGTCTTGACGTCAACGCTGCGCTCTGAAAGGCCCTGCTGTAATTCAGCAGCCCCAGCTTGCTCTTGAAGCCAAATGAAATGCAAAGTTGCCTTTCAATAGCGAACCTCACGGAGGAGGAGGGAAATGCCAGTTAGCAATTGTGAGAAGTTTCAAGCTACCATAGCTTTCACAGCTTGAATGTTACTCCTCAATGTCCCTGAGAAAACATTGGGAGGCGCCTGAAAAATGGTTACATTATCAATTAATCTATAGTATGTTTCAAATAAATATTTCTAGTAAATGTAACAAAAACCAGCATTTGTATGGCTGGCACCTAAATTATCATCATCATTGCAAAGCAGATGCAGAACGCAAGACTAGGCGAACAATCGGAGCTGTAATTTGCCCAGTAACATTGTTTTAGATCTAATTAGTGCTTATGCAGAGCCTTTACAAAAATGTGAAAACTGCACCAGGATGTAATTGTTTAATGAATTTAGTGCAAAGCACATCTGCATAAATTCCATTTTAGCTGAAAAAACTAAGTTCAACTGCTATTTGCTCCAGAGCCAAAACATGGTGAATTGTGCCCACTCTGCCTGAGCCTTGCTCTGCTGGCTTGGATATTTCAAATAAATACTACAAAGTTAAAGCCTCCAGCTGCAGATTAGCCCATCTGTAGATGTTTGTTATATTTGGCAGGATTCTAGAATGATTGTGCCTTCCTGCTTGGAGAGAGAGAGAGAGAGAGAGAGAGAGAGAGAGAGAGAGAGAGAGAGAGAGAGAGAGAGAGAGAGAGAGAGAGAGAGAGAGAGAGAGAGAGAGATGGGGGAGGGGGAAAACAAACTTGTCAGGAAAAAAAGGAAAGTTTGAAATATTCATTGCCCCTCCGCAAAGTAAAGTTTTGAATCTCCGTCTTCTTTACTTAGCAGTGAACTTTAGACACCTGTTCATAGGGAGCCGAGCATGTATGCTGGAATAATGTTCTTCCCCCTGTTCTCTCCAAAGCTCAATTTTGGTTAAAGTCACAGAAAATTGAATTTGGACAGAAGTTTACTGGAATTGGAATTTGATCTTGTCCTTTAGCTTTTCAGAGATTTTACTTGGCATGCGAGAGGGTTCAAATATAAAAATCAGTAACTTCTACAAAGAGATGGATTCATTACACATGTTTGCATGGTTGGCTGGAAGTGTTTGAGGGGTGTTTTTGTTTTTATTGATTTATTTATTTTAGGTAGGGTCTTGCTCTAGCCCAGGCTGAATTGGAATTCACTTTGTAGTGTCTCAGGGTGGCCTCAAACTCACAGCAGTGCTCCCGAGTTATGGGATCAAAGGATTGCACCACCAAAGCTGCCAGAGAGAGAGAGAGAGAGAGAGAGAGAGAGAGAGAGAGAGAGAGAGAGAGAGAGAGAGAGGGAGAGAGGGAGAGAGGGAGAGAACATGAATATGGGTGCTCTAGGCCCTCTAGCCACTGCAAACAAACTCCAGATGTATGCACCACTTTGTGCATCTGGTTTTACTTGGGTACAGAGGAATTGAACTCTTGTCTTTAGGCTTTACAGGCAAGCGCCTTAACCACTGTACCGTCTCTCCCACCCCTCCCCTCCTTTTTTTTGAGGCAGGGTCTCACTCTAACCCAGATGACCTGGAACCCACAAGGCTACTCCTACCTCAGCCTCCCCAGTGCCTGGATCTACTGCAGTCCGGCTCTTGTGGGCTTCAGTCCAGTTATTTTGTGTAACTCTGTCCCATCTAGGAACCATGCTTGCAAAATTTTTGTCATCTCTTCTAGCAAAACTACAAGGGATACTGCAGAAGTTGGTCATAGGCCCACAACTGTTCACCATCCCTCCTCTCAGCTGGCACCTCCACTGATACAGGTAGCCTCCCAGCCAGCTTCAAGCTCATCCTCATCCATCCCTCAACCCTGTCATCCTGAGCTCCTTGGGCTGTGCAAGCTGCACTTGTGTATCATCAAAATTTGGCAGGATGGGGTAGAGGGGGAGCTGGAGAGATGGCTCAGAAGTTAAGGTGCATGTTTGTAAAGCCTGAAGGCTGAGGTTCGATCAATTCCCTAACACGCGTGTAAAGTCAGATTCACAAAGTGGTGCATGCATCTAGAGTTTATTTGTTGGGGCAAAGCACCCTGGTTCACCCATTCTTTCTTTTTGTCCCTATCTTTCTATGCTTGCAAATTATATATATAGTTTATTATACAGTCCTTTGCTTCACTGCAGCAAGCCCACCTGGTCCTCATGATCAGAATCAACCACTCCTGGGGAGCAGCAGCTATTTCCCTTCCCTGAAGGGTCTACATGCCCAAGGACCCTGAAAGAACTGTTAGCATCACCTCCACCTTAAAGTGTAGGTGACTCTTGCCCTGCCCCCTGGTGGAAGCATTTTTCTTCTTAGAGCCAAGCCTGCTAACCTTGTAAAAGCTAGAACAGATGGGTTGGGAAGCACAGATTCTCCCTGGGAGTGATGGTGGGTGGGATATGTCCCCTTTCACACTTTCATTCCCAGGTCTATGTGTTCTACCTGTTGGGAACACAGTGCCATACAGTGATCATTGGCGTGCTGTCCAATACTGGCAAACTATCATTTCCAACACGGGGCCTGAACTGCTTTCGACAAGCATGTCTCATTAGTGATGCAATGTATGAAAAGTCTAGTCGAGCCCATGACCAAATGTTGTAGCAAATCTTTGTTGTAATGTGGACTGCTAGGTTCAAGGCCATGTTCTCTTGGCTCTCATACAAGTGCTACAAATACTCAGTGGGTCTCCATATAATAGATTAGGGCCTATAAGAAGGAAAGCAAAACCTATACCTGGAATATTGATTGATTCCAATCAAGATGAAATCACTTCATAAAAATGGGTGATCAAGTGCACAGTCCAAAGCTCCTCCTATCAGGAGGAGGATTTCCCCTTGTGTGTCTCCCAAAGTCAGTCCTAGGAGGGACTATCACACAGTCACTGCATTTGAGGCTTGTACCCACAATTCATCTCCCATAAACTAAGCCTAGGCGTCTCTCTCCAATTTTAGTCAGCCAATAAGAGACTAAGCAGCCCTCGTCATCAATATAGGTGATCATTGTAGATATAGACTGAGAGAGATGGGCTGGTATCATGATGTGATGGTGTGGGTAATAGGCTCCTGGAACTTTCTTGGTCTCCATTGTCCTGCTCATGGCTGATCGGGATACACTACTCCTGTCTAAAGAGAAATACTTCTGCGCCTGCCTGACATTATGACTTGATGGGTTGGACAGAACTCAGTTTATCATGGGCAGTTTGGCCACATGTGCACTTGATGCCCCTTGGTTAGGCTTTCTTCTCAACCAGAGCCCACTGGCATGCCAAGAGTTGTTCTCTCAAATGTGTGTAGCTCTCCGCTGCAGATGGTATGGCCTCCCTCCACAACCCCAGGGGTCTTCATAGAGCGTCTCCTATTGGCTTGCCATAACTACATGGAATCTTTTCGCACATCAGAGCCTCTGCTTGTATCACCACCTAGACCTGACGAAGAGCCCCTTTCATGCTCTGAGCCCCTCTCAAAGTGGATAGCCTTCCGTGTCACTTTCTAAAAGTGTCAGAATGGCACTTCTAAGTGGGAAATGTTTCTCCCAGAACCCAAAGAGGCTTACAAAGTGTCGGCATTGCTAAAATGGGACACAGAGCACAAAGGGTTTCTGATGAAATTAAATGAAGGCTATGATTGGTATTAGTGCTTTGGGATTCTTTAGGTCTTTATGTATGGCATTGATCCCCATCATTTTTCTTCGGGTGAAATGTTGTTTTCATTGCCACTTAATCTCTGGGCCTGAGCAGGGAGCAGTTCCAAGGTTTTTCTCATGTGATTTCCTCTACTTTGGTTTGTGGTTCCACAAGTTCACAAACCAAAGAATCTTTATGGGATTCTGTCAAAGACCAAGTACATCCACTGCAGTGATAAAATCACAGACCAGGGCAGTGTCCATGTGGGTTCATGGAACCAGTGGATTTACCATGAATCAACCCAGGTCTGGGTCTCCGCTTATCACCTGGCCTTGTGCGTAACCCATTCCAACTGAAGATGCTTCCGACCTTCAGGTTTTGACATGAGCTCAGAGCCCATGTCCAACAATCCTGAGACTGTGTGAGACTGTCCTTTCCCCACTGTGTAATTACATAAGTACATAGTTACAGGGTCCCTTGGGGAAACATCAGATAGGTCATTGTCATATCCTATTGGAGGGTCTTTCCTCCTAAGGGCCAAAGTTATTTTTCAAGAACTTTTCTAAGTCTGAAAACTGGCCCAGGTATAGAAACCAGATAAAGGATCATGAAAAGTATTGATATGGTAACCAGAGGCCTGCTGATCATCTGTAGAGAGAGCAATATGCTTGTCACTTGCCACCTATATTCTGTCCCAATGCCAAACACTGTCAGCTGTTTGCACCCACCTTGATTCTGATGGCTAAACCTAACACCTGACCTCTATTATTTGAGGTCATCCCTTCCTCCATGATGTCAGGGAGTGTGGCTCTGTCCACTGTCAGTCAGGACCCACAGAGCACAGACAATCCTGAGTTTCTCAACAACATGGAGACCCCTTTCAATAGGGCATTCCATGCTGCTTTGGGGGTAATATCCTGTCATGCCTCAGAGTACTGGATCTCTTTATATTCAAAGATGTGGACCTGGATCATCCTGGGACTTATCTCCTTCCTTTTGACATGTCCTCCAAGGCCTCCTACATTACAGCCAGCTGGTGGATTTCATAATATAGCCAATTTTGTCTGCCACTCATCTGAGCCTTTTGATCCCTTCTCTCAGTGGAGTCTTTCATTTAGTACAGTTCCCACTCACCCTATGCTTCTGGGAGCGAACCTGACAGTGTATTCCCAGGGGATAATCTCCCAGGGTCCTTGCCAGGGTGTGTAATTCTGCAGCAAATGAGAGGGGACCCATATCAACAAGCTCTTCTTTCTCAAACGATGTAATTCTATTCCTCTTAATCCAGTCCTCTCAGGCTCCTGCTCCGTTCACACTTCTCCAGCTTCTGCTGGGGCATGTTTGCTAGATCCACAGCTTTTCTGGAATGTAGCTCTCTTCCTTCCTTACCAGACCTGACATTTCCTTTACCAAATAATGCTATCGCTTGAACTTGGTTATTGATATACTGGGGATTGGATCTGGGGGTGGATCCTGAGGTGAGGTGAGGCCATGTGTTTCTTTGAAAATCAGAGAACTACTCATCATAAAAGTGAGGAGTAGTTAAAGAATTCAGGAGAATTTCAATTCTCAGGGCTCTGGAGTGGTCAACCAGATGTCCCCAGCCACATCTGTGTCCCATTCTTCTCATCTAGGGCCATGGTTTGGGCATACTGAACTTGCTGGGATGAAGAATTCTAATGTCCCAGGAGTGCCACTAGCCTTATCTAACCTGATCATAAACTTGTGAAACAGTAATCATTTTGAACTTTTTATTTCTTGACTTCTGTTTACTAGAGATGAGAAGTCTTCTTACTCTGCCGGAGGCTCTCCAGCTCTCATTTGGTTATCATCCCCTCATAACCTTTCCATGCTCCGCTGACATTCGGGAGAGTGACCTGATGTCACTGAACTTTCAGTTACTACTCATCGTCACATCCCAAGCTCCTCAACACCCGAGCACATCCATTCACTCTTGATGAAAATTTTAACCATTTCCCACTACATTAAATAATGCCCGAGAATAATGAATGATCTAATTTCTAAGCTTACTTCAGAGAAGGTCCACTCAGACTCCCATGCTTACATGACTGTCTCAGGCCAGGAAATAAGATTCTGAAAACCATCGATGTGCAAGAGACTTGACAGGGACAATACTTTGGAGAGGTCGAGTGGGAAATGGGATTCTCTTAATCTCATCTGCTCCTTTGCCTTCAAGCACCTGCTGATTTCTAGTGCTTCCCAGCTTTTTAAATGGTTCGAACATCTTCACTTGTGTGAGGGCACCCTAGGCTCCAGTGGCTTTGAAGTGACTTTTAGATGAAACGGGACTCAGATAACTTTGGCTAGAAACGTTCTCCTTTCAAATCAGACTAGTGCAAGTGTCTACTGATTTCTCTCTCCAGCACCTCTCTCTTTCTCTCTCCTCCCTTCATGCCCACGTCATTGCCTGCCTAGGGATTTTGGAAGAGCAGAAGCAAGAATGGCTCAGAAGGGATCAGCAGAGAAGTGCCATTTCCAGTCCTGCTTTATTGTCTGCATATTGTCCCCAATGACACTTAAATATAAAGAGAAGTCAGAGGTGACAAGGGCTGGAAGGAAGCACTCTTCTTACCTCAGTGGTTTCCCTGAGTCAGTATTTCTTCCAAATTCAGCAAACAATATGTTTCGTAAATTTCTTCCTCAGTGTGGTGGGATTTCCCCTAATAAACAAAGATTCTTCTGAATAGAGTTAACGAGGGTGCAGCCTGCCTTCAAAACCTAACGGATCCCTAACAGGATGGGACTCACCCTCTCTGACAAGAATACTGTAGTTCTTTAACTCACTCTCCTCCTCACCCTTATTTTTCTTGGTTTTAGAAGAGAAAACAATGGGTGTTTCTGTCATTTGTCCTCCCATGAGTTCGTAAAAGGTTTGCTTACTTTATATTTAAGGATTTTTTCCTGCCCTACCTCTGGAAAAGACAGACCCAGAATACCAATTGTAATTATGTATAACTGATTCTTCCAGTTCCTAGTTGAAACCACATTACTGTAAGCAGAAAATCTAACATCTCAATTTAGTAATATTCATCACTGTTGGCAGTAACTGAAATTGTCAGGATGCAGTGGCCTAACAGGATTGAAGCGTTGAAAGGCTGTTCGGAGACATTGGAGGAGGTTCTGTTCCATGCACATGTCTTTTGCATCTTCCTGACAAAACACAGAGGAAATGCTTTTGCCTTACCAGAGCTCCATAAAAGCCCTAAAGATGGAGCATTCATACAAAAGCCCTGCAAACAAGTGCTTCCAAACTAACCCAAAGCTGGGATGCGGCAATCAGCCTCCCTCTCCATTCCAAGAGCAGAGTTAGATGAGTGAGTGGTAAAGCCATTAAGCAGCTGCTGCGAAGCAAAGAGAAAGATAATGCACTCATATCACAATATAGGATCCTTAAGGACTAGCCATCAAAATGGTTTACACAAGTTGGAGAAATGGACATACACAGAAGATAGAACATAATAATAGAGACGGAATGGCTGTTCAGTCTGGGGAAGCAAACATAACCATGGCCCAAGCAAGGATGCCATTAGCTTCGCTTTGCTGTTCAGCAGCTCATACATCTGCTCAGCTTCGTCTCAGCGGATAGAAGAACCAAAGTGGTTAGAGCACATCATTGTGACTCAGGGGATGTTCTGGTCCTTATGGGCCCTTGGGGTCATCTCATTCACTTGAAGCAGATAGGCCACCAGCTCTGACCAGGGGAAGATGGCTATCCTCCTATCGAATGGTGTGTGTCTGTGCCGTGCACACTGTGGCTGCCTGATCACCATCATTATAGCAGCAGGTTGAGGGGAGCCCACATCTGGGGGCTGAGTTGACATTATTGCTGAGTGTCTCACCTGCTTCTACTTCAGGGAGATGATATTCTTTTTAAAAAGTATATTTTTAAGAATGGAAAATGCAGGGTTCCCATATATCCCTCGCCCACTTTGCTGATTAATAATGCCTTGCACTAGCATGGTACGTATTAGTTGGTATTAACATAACCTAACCCCACAGTTTATCCAGATGTCTTTAGTTTTACCTAATGCCCCTCTTCTGTCACAGGATCCCATTCCCAGAACCTTCTTGGGCTCCTCTGGACTATGTCACTTTCTCATATGGATTGTGTTTTGACTTTGACAATTTGAAGTATTTTGGACAATTTGGACAAGTATTTTGTAGGATACCCTTTTATTGGAACTGGATGATGTTTTTCTTATTTTACTGGGGTTATAGAGTCTGGGGGAGAAATACCACAGTGGCAAAATGCCATTTTTACCACATTATGTCAAGGGCATTGTATTATCACCTTTCTATTACTGTAACAAATACCTGAGATAAATCAGCGTATCATGAGGATTGCCCTGGAGGTTTCAGTCCATGATCATGGACTGTCACAAGGCAGCATTTTCCTGGTAGGACTGTTGGTGAAGTAAAGTCACTTACTTCATGGCCTGGACATAGGCACAGGACAAGGAAGAATCCTGAGTCTTACCTACACTTACTTTGCAGATGCATCGCTAATAACCTAAAGACTCCTCACAGAGCCCCACCTCTTAAAGGCCCCACACCTCCCAATACCTCCTAGAGCTAGGCACCAAACTCTAACACATGGGTCCTTGGCAGACACTCAAGATCAAACCACAGCAAATCCACACTGCCAGCATCATGCATCACGGTTGACCTTGGACTTGACTTCCTGTGTGTCAGATGTTTTTCACTGTAAATTTACTCTTTCCCTCCTTTCTATACTCCACTGATTGGAAAGATGCCACAGCACGAATGAGGAGGTCAGAGGACAGCTTCGGGTGTTGGTCCTCACCTTGCACCTTGTCTGAGGCAGGGTCTCTCTTGGTTCACCTCTGCATTCATAGACTAGTCAGCTTCCAGATAATCCTCCTGTCTGTCACCCTTCTCATCCTAGGTGTGCTGGGATTACAGATGTTTGCACCACAGCATCTGGGGTGTGGGGACCCAAAATTGGTTGTGTGGCAAGCAGTTTATCCAGTGAGCATCTCCCCAGCCCAGATAATACATTGTTTTAAAAAGCTGTATCCCTTTAGTTTCCTGTTTCCTGTGGGCCAGAACATCTCAGTGATGCTGCAGTTTCTGTAAGACCATAAGTTAGCAGTGAATTAGTAATGTACTATTTAAACAATTTTGGCAAGGTTTGTTCCAACCGGTACATTTCACAAAAACCCACACCTTCTCTTCTTTGTGTACTGCTCAGTCTAATCTAATTAGAAAAAAATTCATTCTACACCAAAAAAAAAAAAAAAAAAAAAGATAGTAACCTTTGATGTACTAACTGCCTGAGGGCTACCATAAATACAGTGGTCAAATGCAGGGTACCATAGTTCTCTACAAGCAAATCCTCCACCATTTGTGCAGAAACCTATGGGAACTAATCACTTTAGTTAAGAAGAGAAATCACAGAATGGAAATAAACGTGAGCCAGTACTGTATTTTAGCACACAATGTCAGAACCTCTTTGGAGACTCTCGTATGACTGGTTTCAAGCATTATCAGATGAGTCTCTGGGCCTTTCTGACAAGTGTTTTAGTCAGTTAAAAGGGGAGGGTAGAAAGCTCTCTTTCTAGGCTGGGCGTGTACCTTGGTGGTAGAGTGTCTGCCTAGCAAGGCCCTGGGTTCCATTCTCAATGCATCAAAAAATCAGAGGACTGAAGAGATGGCTCAGCAGTTAAGGTACTTGCCTTCAAAACCTAACGACCTGGGTTCAATTTCCCAATTCCCACACCAGCCTGAGCAGCACTATTCTTAACCTTTCTTGGAAGCTGGGCCCACATGGGAAGAGAAGTTTGGAGTTAGATGATTGCTATTCTCTTCTTCCCCAGGTTAGTGCACATGTCAACCCATGGTTTCTGTAAAGTATACACACTGCGAGCTTTAGGTGTGGGCTGGAGCACTGAGTGAGATCACACTTTTCGTCTCAGCCAGTTGGCTTCCCCATGTAAGGATACTTTATTTGGGATACCTGAAATTTGAAGATGCTTAATAGGCAAGAATATTGTAAACCACACTATAAATGTATCAAATAGAAAATGAAACAAGAAACAAATACTTTCCCATGTGTCCCAATCCTTCATAATGAATTTGCAAGTTTAAGACCAACTAATACAGATCCTGTTAGCTTGGGGGAAGGGTGGGGGAGTCCATCCTACTGGTGGAGCCACGGGGGTTATTGGCAAAAGTTTAAAACACTGTAGAAATGCTGTAAAATATCTACGTACATGTCCAGACCTCTGTTTGGTCAATTACTTGCCATGAAGAACATGCAAACACTATCTAAATCCAGGCTGTCATTGTTACAATACAGCTAACTCCTCATTATCCAAAGCTGTGCCCCAAATAGTGTTGAGATGACAGAGCCTACATGTCTCTTTTAAAGGAAATGAGAAGTTACAGAGATCTCCAGCCATCACTGTGGAGAGAACACGTGGGAGAGTGTTTAGCCAAATCCATGCTGCTCAGCCAAACAAGCAGAAGAAGGAAAAGTTCATGAGAAGGAAAGGTTCGTGTGGGGAAGAACCCCAGCCCCTCACCACAGCCATTGTGCTGGTGGGGGGACCTTACCCCATCCTTCTAGCCTGCCATGTCGGGGAGAGAAGAGAGAGGGCTGGATTGTGTTTCAGTGACTTTTAAGATCTCAGCCAGGTAAGTCAGAGAGAGCTGGTTGGTCCCTACCTGACCAATCAGTTTCAGCATCTAGGTTTGAACCCTAGCTAGAGACACCTCCCACTCAGGCATGGAATCCATAGAACTTGCCTGAAGGTATGATTTAACTGTCACATTTTGGTTGCAGGAAGCACTCGATAGCCACCCCCCAACACTTTACTAAGACTTACTGATTAAGCTATGAAGGTTCACCATGTCTAGTCCCAGGTCTGAAGCACTCTCCAGCTGCTAGGAGATGGGATGCTGAGGCCAGGGGACCATCCCAAGGAGCCAATCTGGCTTTTCCCAGGAACCCTGGAGGTGCCAGCAGGCTCTAGGAGTGCACTTAAGATGCACAGAGAGATCAGGGGGTGCCAGGGAAACACTAAGACAGGCACAACCCCAGCCCTCTCTGGGCCTTTGAAGGCTGGGTGAGGCAGCAGCCCAGTGGAAGGAAGGACCAGGGCTGTCTCTAGGCCCTGCAGAAGCTCCGCAGAGCAGGCAGGGTAATGTTGCAATACCACTTCCCCAGTCTTGTTAACTGCAGTGGAATTCCCAGACAGATTGTAGTTTTTTTGTACAGGTAAAAATGCGCATCAAGAACAGGTGAGAAGAAAGCAAGCCAGGAAATGACAGCTGTGTGCGTGAATGGGCGTGCGTGTCTATGTGTACGAGCCTGGGTGAGCGTCTCTGTGTGTTTACAGATGTGTGGGTGCAGATGGCTGTCGATGTGTGTTTCTCAGTCTCCGTGTGTGTGTGTGTGTGTGTGTGTGTGTGTGTGTGTGTGTGTGTGTGTCTGTGTGTGTACATATATGTGTGCTTGAGATAAGCTGTGAACCTGTGTGCGTTCTCTCTGGGTGACAGCGAGGAAAGTGACAAATGATAAGGAAAGGGAAGAGACAGACACTGATAATCAGTTGCGCTTCTCTTTCCCAGCATCTTGCAGCACAGCCACCTTTTCTTGACCTTCAACCACATCCTGATCCTTGTCAGGAGGCCAAGGCCCAGGGAAATCAGCCTCAATTCATTCTCCCAAGAGTCCTCTGGCCCAGGGCTTGGAATGGCCACTTGGGGAGAAGCAGGGTCCCTACCCTAGAAGTTTCCCAGGGGACATCCAGAAGTTGCCAACCCCAGTGCAAAAAGTGAGGAAGTGCGAGGAGGAGGGAGAAATGAAAATCAGTGGAGGCCCAGTTAGATTTTAATGGGAGTACATTTGGCTATTTCCAATGACTATGGGATGTTTACACGAGATTTGGAGAGATAGGATCTTACATTTTTTAAAAGAACTGCAGTTTCTAAAATTGTAGTATTTCATGCTCAAATCCCATTCTTTTCCCCTTGGAAGTCTGCTATCTTGCCATTCTGGTTCTGAAATCTTTCTTGGGGGTCTCTCTCAGGGAGAATGAATGGAAGCCACCTTCTCCCCACTCTTGACTCCGGTTTCACAGTATCTCATCCACCCTTTTGTTTGCCTCCCATTGTTCTCAGCCTGCTGGCACATTCAGAGCAGCCAGCTGACCTCAGCCAGCCCTTTGAGTTTCCAATCCCTGACCTGTGGGAGAGAAAAGAGAACAATGGTGAAAGGTGTGAGAGAGATCCTAAGAGGGCTGACCAAGTGGATCAGTTACTTTACTGTTTGCTGTGGTCAAGTACCTGATAAGAAGTAGCTCAAGGAAGGAAGGTTTCTATCAGTTTACAGTTCCAGGGGACACAGTAATCATAAGGCAGAGAATGCTTGTGGCAAAGCAAGGAAGCTGGCCAGTCACATCCCCAAACAGGCTATACAACCTCCAGGCCCACTCCCAATGACCCTCTTCCTCCTGCAGGGTTCCACCTCCAAAGGTTCTACAATTTTCCCAAATGTTCCTACCCTACCCTCGGGACCACCATCTATGAAATATATGAGCCGAAGGGGGACATTTTATATTCAGACCACAACACCAAAGGAATCGAGTTCATAAGAGAGAAAGCTGGAGATTGAAAACCAGAGTAGAGTCTTTCCATAGATAAAACTTATGAGATCCAGAACAAGAATTAGATATTGGTGGGGGCAAAAAAAAAAAAAAAAAAACAACTCCTGACTAAAACTTTTTGAGGAAAAAAAGTGAGGAGGAAGTCTCAAGCTACATGTGTGAGCTGCTTAAACATATCAACCATAAGAATGAATAGACTTCTTTATAATGAAGAATTTTGCAAATCACACGCTCACAAAATTTAATTAAGGTTCAAGGATTTTCAGAAACTCAGGGACAATCCCTCCTGTTATAAAAGTATGCACAGTACAGCAGTGGATCCAAATCAATTGGGTATATTTCAATTTCTGGATAAAGAAAGAACCCACTTGGTGTTTTTCTCCCCATCTTTGAGAATGATTAAATACAGGTCTTGGATATTAGAATTGTAAAATAAAAAATACATAAAGAGGGAAATGAACACATAGGAACTTATCTAAGTAAAACAGCCAATCTGATTTAAAATATTCCACATATGCGCCCTCCCACCCCAGCTCTGAAAATTTAAGAATAAAGATCCCTGCCAATGAGCTAAAGCTACATGTGGCCATAGAGGCTGACAGCCAGAGCAGCGAGAAACCGCTTATTCAGCCTCTTCAAACAAAAATGAATTGTTTTGATGAATGAGAATTCTTTAATGAATTACCATATGACATGCCAGTAATTTTTTCAATGTCAACCAGAGAAAGTTTTCATTTGTCTTTTGTTCAGTTACAGCTACTTAAAAATAATGGGAGGTCAGGGCCAGCCAGACAATACTTTCTATTATGGCCCTTGGAGGCAGTAGGAGCTTACCCTGCCCCTCAGGAAAAGAGGGCAGCAAGGGCTCTCCTCAGCTTGCCAATCTCCCTCTTGTTCTTCCAGGCCAAAGATAGTGAAAAGAAAAATCAAAACAAAACAAAACCCTTGAGTGGGGGAGGGGACATAAGTGGAGGAAGCTGTTGGCAGCTGAGGGCCACTGTATGAACCCTAAGTCGTCATAATGGCTTGCTCCAGAAACCCCAAAGGCACCTTTTCTCCGCACTTGCACACACTTCCCTGCTGTTTATGGGAAGGAGTTCCCCACACCATCCAATTCTTTAATCCTGGGTGTCCTGTAATTTCACACATCCTGACACTAAGTTCCTAGAGTTAGCACAGGCCCCACAAGACTGCTCCCATTGTAGGTGCTGGTTGCTACTTGGCCCATCATCCTCAAAGCATATTGACCCAGAATCTCTCCAAACCCCATTGTTTAGGATCTGGAGGAAGTTTTCTCATCACTGTGACCATCACTTATGGCTTCAGAAGCTTTAGTCCATTATGGTGGGGAGGGGCTGGAAGAGCAGAGTTTACATTATGGTGTGGCAGAGAGCCATGGGAAGTGACCAGGGAACACATAACCCAAGGACATGCCCAGTGACCTCCCTACATCCGATAGGCCCCACCTCCCAGAGTTGAAGCAGGGAACCAGGGTTTGTAGCTGGAGACGAAGTAGACAAAACTTGAGGTGACATTTCAGGTTTCAAACTAGAGCAAGGATGTTCCATGGCCATCATTCCATAGGCATGACAGAAGAAATCATTGCCCAAGGGGTGGAAAGCTGAAGTCACCAATCCTTACTGGTTGGTTCTCCTGGCAACCAGCCCTCATTCTTAGGGCCTTTCTAGAAGTTACCTTAATAACATAAACTTAGGTATGGTTGAAACAGATTTGACATGAGTAATACAAGATGTTCCTCTTATCCCTGCTACTCAGGAAATCCCAAGGGACTTAGAGCTCAGTACTAGGAACTAGGGATGAAGACCAAATATGTTTTTCTCATAATACCTATCACACTGGACAAGAGAATAAATGGAAGGCTACCATAAAACAGAAGTCTGAGATGCAGGGAGAGGCAACATGGGGCCGAGATGTATCCATCAATTCAAATTTAGAGACTACAAAAGGAAAAAAGACTTTGTTTGAGGTCTTAGTGTAACAGCCACTTAGACACCACTCTTTCGAGAAAGCACTGAGCGCTCACTTGAGCCCACAGGGAATGAAAAGCAGAACGAAAGTCTGGCCTCCCTGCCTTCATTTTGTGTCTGTTCCTTTACTTGGTGGAAGTCACCTGCTTACCTCTGCACACAGACGTGTTAAGTATTCAAGGAGTATCTGTCTAAAAACCAGTGATACTTAACCTATCCCATCCCCTTAAAGGCTGAAGTCACAAAGATAAGAGTAATTGAGGTATTTTGCTATCAGCTTTACAATGTCTGTGTTCCAGACCTTCAAAAGATACCTTCTGGTCTCCAGTCACTCCTGTAAGCCTGCAGTCACCTTGGATTCTGGAAATAGCAGAGCCTCACAGATAGATCACCTTGTGATGAGATCACACACACTTACCCCAAGCAAAAGCAATCATCTCATGGGAATGGGACTGTTCCCTCAAGCACTAAGGACTTCTTTGGATCACCTTGCAAAACCAGTACTGAGATAATGATCAATCAGACCACATTTTGATCATGGCTACTTAATTATGCATACCTCCTACCTGATGTCCCAATTCTTTCTCTATTTAAACTTAAAGCTCACATAAAAAATAACATGTAGTTATGTATTTCTATGTGTATTTTGCATGTGTGTGTGTACGTGCATATACTGAAGGTTGGGCCCAGGACCTCGTAGTTTACTAAGCATGTACTCTACCACTGGTGTAATTGATATTTTAAAATTTTATTCAATAGACAGTTTTTGAAAAGCTTATGTAAAAGGCATTGCTGAAGAAGCAGAAAATATAGTGAATGAACAAAATAAATCATAAATTATTCCTCTGTATTTCTGGTCTATTTTAATGGAAGATAGGTGAAAACACTATTTTTGAGACACAGTCTCACTGTGTAGTCTAGGCTGGCCTTGAACTCATTATTCTCTCGCCTCAGCCTCCCAAGAGCTTGGATTACAGGTGTGCATCACCATACCTGCCTAGTGATAAACACTTCAAACCTATTATGTTCTAGCCAGGTATTGAGACTACATAGTGAATTCCAGGTCCAAGTGAGACCCTACCTCAAAAAAAAAAAAAAAAAGCCTATTAAATTCTATGTAATGGGTTAAAATTCAGTCAGTGGGATAGAGCATTCCCCCCCCCAGAAGTTGACAAGTTGACTTAAATGGAAATACAAAAGACCCATAATACCCAAAATTTAAAAAGAATAGTTTAAAGACTTAACATTACGAGGTTTCATAAGAGCTTTTCTTTTTGGTTGTTTAATTTCACATAGAAATAGTAGCTCGAGAAATAAATACCCCTTGTCAATGTGTAGCCCCTGGATACCTGAAAGGGATTTTTAAAAAGTGTAGTTTTCTGGGCTTCACCCCAAAACTACTGAATCAGAATCTCTGGAAATGGGGCCAAAACATGCATTAAAAAATAAAACAACAAAAAACCAATGCTTCTGTACCCTCCCGCCACGTTTATGTATAGCAATGTGCACAGAATGTAAGAATCTTGATTAGGCCGCCTCTCCTCTCAACTATCAGATATTCCTAGTGAACCCTGGAGGCTCTGGTATTCATTAATTATTGAGTAATTTCTAACCACTGACTTGATGCAAAGTTGGTTAAAGTAAGAAACATATGCCTCAAAACCCGATGGGAGGAAGGCAAAGCTGGATACAACTTAAACTGTCAAAGTTTAAGATGTATACTTTCAGCAAGACTGAAGTCCACCCACAGCGTGTGTTGTGAGCCTGTGAAGGGAACCAGTATCCCTGGGAGACGGGAGGAAGGCTTTGACTTGTCCTCAAGAACTTACACAAGTTCCTGGCCAGCACCTGCAGCACACTTGTAAAAGAGCTATTCGGTGACTCTGTAAGAGACCGCTGGGGACATTTCATAATGTCTGCTGGTGTGTTTGCTTGTCACAACTGGTGGAGGGCTCCTAACAGAACCTGGGGTGTGGATGTCAAGGACACCATTATACTACAGCACATAGGATAGCTTCCTCACTTAGCAAAGAATTGCTAGATGCAAATTGTCAGTCATATTGCTGTTGAGAACCCTCCAGAGGGTTATTTTAATTCAAAAGCACACCTGCAGGAAGGTAATCCATTTGGTGATAGGGCAATACATCTTGTAGTCTTGAGAAGCCAGAGTGGCACAGCAGGACATGAAAGAGGAGACCAGACTCCCAAGGGTGACACTAGGAGGCTTCAATCTGCAATAGTAGTAGTAGTAGTGGTGGTGGTGATAGTGGTGGTGGTGGTGGTAGTAAATAACAGGACTCCCTGTCCTCTGTTAAAAGATATTTAGAATTTTTTGAGTAAGAATATATGATGGGCAAGGTGTTACATGGTAAGTTCTGGATTTTACTGTGCAGCAGTATAGACATTTACAAGATAGGAAGTGAAGATGAACACACAATGATTTCCATTTTAAGAATAAAGAGGCCAGACGTGATGGTGCATGCCTTTATTCCCAGCACTCAGGAGGGAGGCGGATGTAGGAGGATCGTTGTGAGTTTGAGGCCAGCCTAGGACTATAGAGTAAATTCCAGGTCAGCTTGAGCTAGAGTGAGACACTACCTCAAAAAATAAAAATATCAAGAGAAATTAAAAATTCTTTGTCATGTATTTATCCCTTCACCTTTCTGTCCCCACATCAGGAAGCATATGACCTATCAAAGGACCTGCAGACCAGACATGGTTACAGGCTCTGAGTGACCTCAATAATCCATAGGGCTACCGTGTGCAAGCAAAGTGGGGTGCATTGAAAGGAGAGATGGGAAATGGAACATAGTGATAGAAAGAGAGGCTTAGGGATGCTAAGCCACTTGGAAAGACATCTGATTAGCTCTCAATGACCAATTCACTCTGTGCCCTTTAATAAATAAACTCCCAAAGTTTTAGCTAGCTACCCAGCTAAAGGCTTTTCTTCCCTGCCTCTTCCTGAAAACAGGAATAGTGAAAGAGATTCTGACCAGTGGATCGTGAATGGCAATGACTGTGTAACTTCTGGGTTCCCTGGCTCCAGGGACCTGCTTGCCCTGTTACCTTGCTAGAGTCCTGGCCTGGTGCCATGAACCAGGTTTTTGTCTTATTATTTTGAGGCAGGGTCTCACTCTAACCCACGTTGACCTGAAACTCATTCTATAACCCAGGCTGGCCTAGAACTCATGGCAATCCTGGGATTAAAGGCATGAGCCACCATGTCTAGTTTGTGAACCAGTTTGATTACGTGAATGGTCACAGTATCCCAAGGCATGGCAAGAAACAAATGAGCAGGAGACAGGTCACTAGGATACATTGTGAAACCAAGCCACATGCCACTCTAAATGCCCCGTCACCACAGACTTTTATATAGAAAACAATTGTATTTGTTATCTGATTTAATCTTCTGGTTTTGACTTCTGTCAAAACACCCAAACCAATGTACTAGCTTTTAACAGTTTGGATCTATAATGTTCCCCCCCCCACAAGGCCCTTTGTTAAAGGCTTGACCCTCAGGTGGGAACTAGGGGGGTGATGAAGGTTGGGCCTGGTGGGAGGTCTTTAGGTCATTGAGAGCCTGTCCTTGAAAGGGATATTGGGATCCTAAGATCTTCTTCTCATTTTCATCCCATGAAGTGAACAGCTTTGTCCCACCAGGCACTCCTGCCTCGAGGAAATGCTGCACTACAAGCCCAAAGCTTCATGGACTGAAATCTCTGAAGCTAAATGTCAATCAACACCCAATCTCAGGTTCAACTATAGACAGTGTTGCCAGTTTGGGTCTGTGGAGCTTTCTGGCACTATGAGGAGAGCTGCTTCCTCTGCGATGAACTTCTGCCACAATGACATCTTGCCACTAGACTGAAAGCAGCTGGGCTAAGCAACTTGAGACTGAAATCATGAAAACCATGAGTCAAAATAAAACGTAGGGCTGGAGAGATGGCTCAGTGGTTAAGGCACTTGTCTACAAAGCCTAATGACCAGGGTTCGATTTCATAGTACCCACATGAAGCCAGATGCTGAAAGGGGTGCATGCATCTGGAGTTCATTTGCAGCAGCTAGAGGCCCTGGCATGCCCATCCCTTTCTGTGTTCACAAATGAATAAATAAAAATATTTTTAAAGTCAGATATGATGGCTCATGCCTTTAATCCCAGAACTTGGGAGGCAGAGGTAGGAGGATTGCTGTGCATTTGAGGTCATGCTGAGACTACATAGTGAATTCCAGGTCAGCCTGTGCTAGAGCGAGACCCTACCTCAAAAAAACAAAAATATAGTAATTGAAAGCTGACTGATCTCATAACTAATCAAAGATTTAAGCTGTAAATATAATGAAGGTGCATGCAAATTCCAGGTGGCCCATCCTATATCTGAACTTGAAACACAGTAAGTTCTCATAGTGACAATTACAATCAGATTTCTCCTTGCTGACAGAAAGAACCCGACCAAAAACAGTTTGTGAAAGAAAGGGGTTTATTTTGGCTTACAGACTTGAGGGGAAGTTCCATGATGGCAGGGAAACTGATGATATGAGCAGAGGCTGGACATCACCTCTGCCACAGCAGGTGGACAACAGCAGAAGGAAGGTGTGCCAAACACTGGCAAGGAAAAGCTGGCCGTAACAACCATAAGTCTGCTCCCAACAACACACTGCCTCCAGGAGGCTCCAATTCCAAAGTTGCCATCAGCTAGAGATCATGCATTCAGGACACATAAGTTTATGGGGGACACCTGAATCAAACCACCACATTCTTCTGCCCCCAGCCCCCACAAACTGATAATCATAGATGATATAAAATACAATGCATCCAGTCCAAATTGAAAAGTCCCAATAGTTTTTATCAATTGTAATGATGTTCAAACATTCCCATAATTAGTCTTTAACTGAGCCATAATGCAAAAAAAAAACCAAAAAACCATAATGCACAGAATAAATATTCACAATGCAAAAGATGACATTGGACATATAGCAAAGATAGATTGAATCCAGCGAGAGAGCTGTGGCCCATATAATCCTACCATCCGACCGTAGGAAGATAGCTGAGATCCTGGCAAGAGATGAGCCACCACAGTCATATCGTGGAGGATCCCTATGGAATCCCGCAGAGAATGATGGGATGAACAAGGGACCCATAGCCACAGCCATTCAATCAACACAGGATAAGCCAGGGTGACAGAAACCAACAATTTTCGACACAAAGACCCCTAAGCTCACAACATTAAAGCAGCCTTAATACTCACCCAGCATGACTCAGGGAACTGAGCGAAAGAGGGGGCAGAAAGATTGTGAGAGCCGTGGTGGGGGAGACTATCCAGAGGCATGTCACCCTTCAGTAACAACACACTTGGGCCAGGAGGACTGGGCTGAGTACTAGGCTATCCATGGTCCCCTGCCACAAGGACTGATCCAGATGGCCCACGGAGGAGGATATCCAGCTCATTGGGGATGGGGAGAGGGGGCATTGGGGAATTGGGGATAACAACTCATTGTTTGCCCACTAAATAATGTAATTCATTATGGACAATATATATATATATATATATATATATATATATTAGATTGAATCAATACAAGATTTAAACAAGCGGGGCAAACATAAATTCTATAACTCCAAGTCCAATCAGTGACAAGTCTCCAAGTTCTAACCAGTGATGAGTCTCTGGAGTTTCATTTCCATCCCTCCAGTTTGGCTACTCACAGTCCAGGAAAACTAACTTCATCCAGTGCTGGCAGTTCTCCTTAACAACCATCTCATAGTCCTGGCATTTCACTTGGTCTGCACTGCAACCCATGGTTCATCCTCATGGCTCTATCAGGCTTCCACACAGGCAATCCAACATGCTTGCTTTATGCTGCCCATGGCCATTTCCAAAAAAACAAAACCACATTGTAAATCCAATGACCCTCTCTTTCCTGCATTTGTTATACTCCATAGTACCAGGTGGGCTACCAACTTGTTAATCCATAGGAGAACAAAGCCAAATTTGAAGAGCAGGAAATCTCCTTCAGCATTCAGGCCCTTTACTTCAAAAGGGTCCTCATTCTTCTTGCTGTCCTAATGCAGATCACCTGGTCCAGTCTCAATGGTTGTCATCTCTCAAACAATTGCAGCTGAACGGACAGCAGTTTCAGCCCAAGGATTTCATTTCTTTGTGTGCCATCTCCATCTGATCACACCAGTCCATTTCCACGCAATGCAAACCTACACAAGTTCTCAGGACACAGGTAGGCAGTGCTGCTTAAAGACTAGTCCTGATAAAGTTCTTTCTCACCCTTGTAAACCAAACCTCACAGTCCATAGTTACTATTGTGCTCAGGTCTTTTAACTCAGGCTAGAATGGTCCATCAAGCTGTACTTACAGCACTGCAAGGTGTCCCTTAGGTCAAGTTTTCAAATTCTTCCACATTCCTCCTGCAAATCAGTTCTAAAAGGTCAAAGCCACAGAATCATGGTTCTAGCAATAACAATCCCACTTCTTGATATTCAACGGTTGCAGACTGCTTTCTCCTTGCTGGCAGAAAGAACCTGACCAAAAAATCATGCTGATGGGAGGAAAGGGCTTATGTTGGCTTATAAACGTGAGGGGAAGCTCCATGATGCCAGGGAAAATGATGGCATGAGCAGAGGCCTGATATCACCTACTGGACAGCATCAGACAGACAATAACAACAGGAAAATGTGCCAAGCATTGGCAAAGGGAAAATGGTTTTAAACACCCATAAGCCTGCCCCCAACGATACACCTCTAACAAGGTTCTAATTCAAAAATTGCCATTAGCTGGGGATCAAGCATTCAGAACACATAAGTTAAACTACCACAGTAACAAAACTTAGTGAAGATTCCCAAGAATTTTCATTGATGATGTAGAAGCAGTCAGCTGAGGGAGCTATCAAGAGGTATATAGTCCTTGGTCCCCATGCTTGATATTTTGGAGGTGGGGAAACACTTTGAAGGTCAGCTTCCCATCACATTAACAAAATTTGTGACAAAAACTCTAAAGAGAGAAATCTTATTTGGACTTGCTGTTTTGGAGGTCCTGTCTATGATTGGTTGGCTGTTGCTTTGAACCTATGGTGAGGCAGCACATCACAATGAGAGCACAGTGGATCACAACTGCTCATCTTAGGGCCAGACAGCAAAAGAAAAAAGGATAAAGGAGTCACTGTGCTACAATTCCCATGAAGAGAGCACTCCTGATGACCTGAAGCCCTCCTCTTAGAGGCCTACCTCTTAAAGGGTTATACCATCTCCCAGTAGCACCAAGCAAGGCACTAAATCTTTAATGCACAGGCCTTTGGGACATTTCAGATCTAAACTACAGCAGAAGTGCTTAACATTTGTCATTTTCTCCAAGTAATTCTTACACAGCTTCTGGACCATAATATTCACCCCACATATTGGCTACCTCCCTACATTCAACCCCGTCCCCTCCCGTGGGATAGGCCGTCATTCAACAGTTATGTCTGTCTTTCTCCTCTATTTTAGAGCAACTATGGGCCATTCTTGGGCTTATACCCATTGGTTTCTGTGATGGTTAAGTTTTGTTGTCAACTTGACCTTTTTAATAATCTTGGGTGGGTCTCTGAGGATGGTCACAGGAAGACAGCCCTATCAGTAGGGGGCAGGATGGAAGGAAGCTCAGGGAGCTAGAAACATCCTTTCCTGAGAGTGCTATGCAGGAAGGAAATTCCAGACACTAAGGGAGCCACCAAGTCTGGGGAAGGGTTGCAAGGAACCCCCCCCTTAAGGCTATATAAAAGGGGAGAAAATCTCCTCTTTCTCCCTGCCTGCTTTGTTGGTGTGTGTGTGTGTGTGTGTGTGCTGCTGGTGATGGGTTTCTCTCTCTGCTTGGACTGTGAAAGGGGTCCAGCCTCTTTCACTATTATAGAATTTCCCCTGGATCTGTAGCTTCAATAAATACTTTTCTTCCAATAACTGTGCCTGGTTTGGAGGTTCAACCCAGCTTTGTGTGGCTGACTATGGCAGCTTTGTTCTACTTCTCAGCAAGTGTCCACACTCCCAACATGCGGGCTCTCCTATTTCTTCAAATATGAGGTCTTCCTCTTGGCATCAGCTTTGGTCTATAGAACTTTTCCTCAGAGAAGCTTGCCCTACTCACCAGCGCCCACTGCCTGCCAGGAAGAGGACTTAAAACCCTGAGGGGTTAATAACCCAGGAAGCCTAGGACGGACTGCTCTGCAATGTTGCAATGGGGAAATAGAGTTGGTCAATTTTGTAACAGTCAGCATGAGCCATGGCTAGATGGCGTGATGAAATAAATCCTTCTCAGAGCTGTTCCTCTGTTGTCAGGCAGAGATGAAGGCATAGCATCATGTGGAAGGGTGTGGAGGAGCAAGGCTGCAAACCTCAAGGCAGCCAAGGAGCAGAGAAAGCGAGGAAGGATCTGAGGATAAAATACATCTTATCAGAACATGCCCCAGTAATCCACCTACCACAACCAGGTACCATATTCTATGGCTCTGTCATCTCCCAATAATGCCATCAAATTTTGAGTCCATCAATGAATTCAGCTCATGAAATCAGAGCCCTCATGATTCATTTCCCAAAAATGTCACTTCTGAACACTGCTTGCATTGGGGAAAAGTCTTCAGTATGAGCCTTTGTGTTGGAATAGTCCGTATCCAAAGCATAGCAAGAGTTTTTGATCATCTCTCAATTATTCCAGAATAGTTTGTGGGGATGTCCTAGGAAACATTCCCAGGAAACCCCTTTAAGTTCCTGACTTCCTAAGAATATCTTAAGGCCTTATCTACAGCACAGATCACTAGGACCCGTTCTAGAGCTTCATGTTCATGGAATTGAAAATATTTTCCAGGAAGATATACTTTTATACAATTTCATGATTTACATCAGTAATTCACTAGCCTGATTGGGAGCTTGTAAGGTCCTTTCCAATGAAAAGATGAGAAGGTATCACACAGTCTATAAAAGTGTGGCCTTGATACCATTGCATGCCTGAAATGCCTGCCGGCCTGCTCTCTAAAATAGAAGAACAGAGAATCAATCCCTCCACGAGGCTCCCTCACAAAGCAACAGTAAGTAGATGTTATGGCTGTCTCTTGAGAGTCTTGTCTTTTATCACCTCTTGAAGACAGTGTTCAGTGGTTCATCTCTCTTTAGGATAGTAGTAAAAGCCCACAGCCCATATGAGCTCAATAAATATTCCCATCTGCCTGAGAGATCTTGTGTAGTTTCTTTTGATCTTT
>PVHP010002148.1:44754-78918 GCA_004024765.1 Zapus hudsonius
GGCAAACAATGAGTTGTTATCCCCAATTCCCCACTGCCCTCCCCTCCCCCCTCCACTGGCTAACCTCCTCCATGGGTCGTCTGGATCAGTCCTTGTGACAGGGGACCATGGATAGCCTAGTATTCAGCCAGGTTCTCCTGGCCATGCCTCTGGATAATCTCCCCCACCACGGCTCTTACAATCTTTCCGCCCCCTCTTCTTTTGATCTTTTTGAGGCAGGGTCTTACTCTAGCCCAGGCTGATCTGGAATTCACTCTAGCCTCAGGCTAGTAGTCTCAAACTCACAAAGATCCTCCTACCTAAGCCTTCTGAGTGCTAGGATTAAAGGTGTGTATCACCACACCTGGCTTTAAGTGATGTCTGCTTGCCAGCCTTTTGGACATGTTTCTGTTCAAAAGTTCCAGGGGAATAAGAAAACAAAATCCAAACTGAAAGAAAGGACACTGAAGGTGCACAGCACTCATGAGCTGTGGGAGGTATGCAGAGAAGGGCTTGTGAAAGCTGTGAGTGACGCTGGCTTAGTAACAGCACTGAGGAGTTTCCAGGACTAACTCATCCCCACTTGCTTTCCTACCAACCAGTGGGGTTGAGCTGGGTACCTTCAAGTACTCCCATTATTTTACCCAAGGGCTTACCATGCTGGTCACCAACTAGTTTAGAAAACTGATTTTTCTCTAGATCTGGGCTACGAGCAATGGAGTGCAGAAACAACTAGGGGAAAGGGCTTGAGTAACGACCACAATTCACCACTTATGGGCTTCACATTCGTTCTTTTAGAAAATGGCACCACTATCTGTCTTGCTCCGCAAGCCAGTAATCCAAGGAGCCGTTTCTGACACCTCCCTCTGACTCAAGCCTCTCTCTCCTTCATGTTCGGCTCACCATCATGTCCTACCAATTCAGTTTCACCACTCTTAGATCCCTGGCGTCACTCTTAGATCTCCTGTTACCTATGGCAGCCTCGGTCCAAGCCACTGCCTCTCGTCTGGAAGCTGTCCTGCCTGTGGTCTTGCCCATCTCCCTCCAATCTCTCCTCCTAACAGGTTTTTTTATATGACTTTTCATCTTAAAATCACTTAGTGAGCTGGGCCTGGTGGCATAGTCCTCAGTCCTGGTAGCCTTGCTGCTCTGGAGGCTGGAAGCTCCATCTCTAGAATCATCAAAGTATTATAGGCAACGCATTCCAGATTTGATTACGGGTCCAAAGTTTTCATAGAACAAGATAATCAGACCCTCTCTAGACTGAATTATCACCATCATAAAACACATGATCCACAACTCATAGCCCCAAACCCTTGGTGCACACCAGTAACCCCACTAAGGAGGGCCTTCAGTGGAATGGGGGCAGGGAGGAGGGGAAAGCTGGTACCCACACATGATTTGTTCATATAAAGATTTTACTTGGGCTGGAGATAGCTCAGCGGTTAAGGCACTTGCCTCCAGTGCCTAAGGCCCCGGGTTCAAGTCCCAGGACCCACATAAGCCAGACCTGCGAGGTGGTGGCCCTGGTGCTCTCTCTCTCTCTCTCTCTCTCTCTCTCTCTCTCTCTCTCTCTCCCTCTCCCTCTCTCTCTCCTAGAAAATAAATAACTAAAATATTTTAAAAAGGTTTAAAAAAGATTTTACTTAAGAAATTAAAAAAAAACATGATCAGATTACACTATAAAATTTTGAGTAGAACCATACAAAAAATGTCATGAAGATTTTAGTATCTATTCTGTCATAAAACAAATATGTTTTTTGAATGAAGAAATTATTCAATTTTAACCTTTCCCACTAAATATACCTTCTCTACAAGCTTAATAGATTGCCTTTGTTTGTTTGTTTGTTTGTTTGTTTGAGACGGGGTCTCACTCTTTAGACCAGGTTGGCTTGGAATTCATTACGTTAGCCCAGACTGGTCCATAGCAAGCTGCCTGCCTCAGCCTCCTAAGTGCTGGGATTTAGGCAGGAGCCATTATGCTCAGTTTAATGTACTGCAGACATCCTTCCAAACGCTTTTCACAATCTACATTTGGAAAGTGAGAGTCAAATACCCAACAACTGAACCCTGTGTAACTGGAAGCAGAATTACTCACTGGGCTCCACATCTGAGATTCTATTGAGATGAAGTATTCATCCCAGCACTGATTGAATTTTGAAACAGTCTCATTTTGTATATAAAAGGTGTTAAGGTACGTGTAAAATCCTCTGCCTTACATAGTTTATTCTGAGTGTTCCACCATTCAAATGCCAAAATAGCCTTGGTTTAAGTCAAATTAATATTTCTTTCATATTTGGAAATATAAATTAAAAATAGAAAATTACTGTAGAAGTCAGCATGAACTTTCCTCAAAAAAAAAAATCTAAAAATAGAACTGCCATATGACCCAGCTATATTGCTCCTGGGTATTTACCCAAAGGACTCGAAATCCTACCATAGAGATACTGGCTCATCCATGTTCATTGCTGCACTATTCATAGCAAGGAAATGAAACCAGCCTAGAGGTCCGTCAGCAGAAGAATGCAAGACAGAAATGTGGTCCATATACATGACGGAATTTTATTGAGCTATAAAGGAAAATGAAATTTGAAAAAAACTGCATGGATCTGGAAATTAAGTGAGGTAACTCAGACTCAGAAAAACAAATACTGCTTGTTTTTTCTCATATGAGGATCCTAGCAATTAATGTTTTTAAGCGGGTATGAGTGTGGGTAAAGGACGTGAGACTAGAAAAGGGACCATGATGTCACCCCTCTGCTCATGCCATCATTTTTCCCTGCCATGATGGAGTCTCCCCTCAAGTCTGTAAAAAAAAAAATCCATTCATCCACAAGCAGCTTTTTTGGTTCTTTTTGTTGCAGCAATGAAAGAAAGGTTGACTACAACAGATTTGGTACCAAGATGTCTTGTCTGTTGCTGCTAGAACCCTGATCTTGAGGCTTTGGGCCTTTTGGAATTGATCTGCAGGAGGAATGTGGAAGGATTTGAAACCTCTTCCTGAGAGAAGCCTTGCAGTGCTATGAGTACAGCCTGATGGACCATTCTGGTCAGAGTTAAAAGACGTGAATGTAGTAAGGACTATGGACTGTGAGGTTTGCCTTATGAGGGTGAGAAAGAACATTGTCAAGACTGTGTCAGAAGCAGTTTGTGTAAGAGGCTTGCTGCGTTCTGCCTGCCTGTGTCCTGGGAACCTATGCAAGGTTCCTTTGCATAGAAATGGACTGGTGTGAGCAGATGGAGATGGTACATTAAGAAATGAAATCTCTGGGCCAAAACTGCAATTGTTTGAGAGATGGCCAGTTGGTCTGCATTGGAACAGCAGGAAGATTGTGAACTCTGAAGTAAGGGGCTTGAATGTTTTGTTCCCCCATGGATTAACAAGTTGGTAGCTCACCTGGTTCTGTGGAATATAACAAATGCAAGAAGAGAGGGTCATTGGATTTGCAACACAGTTTTGTTTTTGAAAAATGGCCATCAACAGTGTGAAGCAGGTGTGCTGGATTGCCTGTATGGAGACCTGGTGGAGCCATGAGGATGAACTGTGGGCTGCAGTAGAGACCCAGTGAGATGCCAAGACTTCGGATGGCTGCCAAGGAGAGCTGCCAGTACTGGATGAAGTTTTCTCAAACTGAGCAGCCATGCTGGAGGGGGGGAATTGGATCTCCAAGAGACTTGTTATTGGTTAGAATTATTTAATTTGGAGTTAGAGATTGAGGTTTCCCTGCTTGTTTTAAATCATGTGTTGGTTCAATCTGTTTTTGCCATCCTCATGTTATCTTTTGCAATGTGAATGTTCTGTGCCATTATGGGTTTGCTTTTTGGTATTATAGCTCAGTTGAAAGAAAAACTGTGGGAACTTATGGAGTTGAGCTGAGCACATTGTATTTTACATCATGTATGATTATTAGTTTGTGGGGGCCAGGAGTGGACTGTCATGGTTTGATCCAGGTATCCCCTACAAACAAATGAATGTGTTCTGAATGATTGATCCCCCAGCTGATGGCAGTTTGGGTATTGGAACCTCACTGGAGCTGTGTTGTTGGGGGCGGACTTATGGGGTTATAAGCCAGCTTCCCCTTGCCAGTGTTTGGCACACCTTCCTGCTGCTGTTTGCAGTGCTGTGGTGGAGGTGATGTCCACCCCTTTGCTTATACCATTGTTTTCCCTGCCATGATGGAGTCTCCCCTCAAATAAATCCATTCCTCCACAAACAGCTTTTGTTTGGGTTCTTTTTGTTACAGCAATGAGATAAAGGTCGACTCCAACACAGAGATAAAGAATGGACATTCCCAGAGTAGATTCTAACTCATGATTCTGTTCCATTGAAAGCAGCATTCGGGGGAAACAGGAAACAGAAAGACCAGGTCTGAAGGAGGAGGACCAAGAACAGCAAAAAATCACTTCCACAAAAGCCGATTTTATAACGCTTAAGTCCATTTGGTGCGATATCTATGTGATGAAGTATTTCATGACTTGGCAAAGTATTCATCATACACTTGCTTTAATAATTAAATCTCTTTCAAAATATGACTCCACATTTCACAAATTCATTTGCACTTCCCTGAGAAAATCTATGGCTTTGAATGGATCATGGACTTTTGTTACTTATCTGGAGGGAGATGAGGAAAGCTTCGCTTTGGTACAATATGAGGGCCTCAGTGTAAGTATGAGGGAAAGCATACTGGTATTTAGGGCTGTCACAAGCACAAGAAAACTCTCGATTCAACTTGTTATGTGAACACCTTCATAAGTCATTCACAACTCTAAGCCACCCTCTGAATTAGCAAGAGACTCAATGAGCCGAAACCCCAGAATATTCTCAACTTCTGGACTTTGCCAATTCACTTCCAAGCTGGTCATTGCACATGTCTAGTTCTGAACGGCCAGTTCACCAAATCCACTCATTTCCACACGTGGAGTCTCAGAGCCCAGGGAGCTGAACTGGTTTCCAAAGGTTGTGCTGCTACTGACTTCTCACTGGGGCCTAGATCACAGCTCTCCACAATCCCAGGGCAGATGTCTGTCCTCCACCTGCTGTTATTCCCATCCCTTTGTTTTCTTTCCCGGATGATTTCATATGTCTTTTCATTCTACTACTCTTCTCTATGCAATTCAAATCAAACACCCAATGCCTTTCTTTCTACCAGTTCACCGTGGTTTGGTACCCTCTTGAGACAACCATCTTCCTAGGTAAGGCCCATGTCTCCTCCAACATGACATTTGATGGGAAATCTATTCAATGTATTTAAAAGCAACCTTCATGATATGTGATTCTAGTAACAGAGTGCCATAGGTCTACCTTGTGACTTCTACCTCCAAGACCATCATTTTGCCAAGTGGCAAAAGTAGTTTGAGAAAATATTCTCACCGCTAGTGAAAAACCACGTTTTCACAGAGTTTGCAAACAGGGAAATATTTGTGGTTTTGTCTCATATGTTTTGCTTTTTTTGGCAAAAGCAATAGGCAGTTTTCTTTGCAACGAGAACGGCCTTTCGTTTTCGCCAATGCTTCACATCCATTTTTGCCAAGCAAAAAGCTGTTTTCCCAGGAGAAAACAGCGCATGCTGAAAGAAAAAGAGAAGCACTCTTTGAAAAAAAAAATACATCCCCTCTTTGAAAACCAAAATCATTTCACTCAATGCAAATGTCACCTGAGGAGCTTTACACAGAAGAATGTAATGGGGTTGGGGGGCGTGGCTAAAACACACATGGAAACAAGCTTATTAGAAGGTAGAAAAAGAAGTCCAAGGTCACATGGGAGAGATTTTTAAATCATGCCCAGAATTAAAACTGAGTCCAGTCTTCCCCTCTGTGATCCTAACACGTCTCAAGAATCATTCTT
This sequence comes from Zapus hudsonius, assembly GCA_004024765.1. Lineage (NCBI taxonomy): Eukaryota > Metazoa > Chordata > Mammalia > Rodentia > Dipodidae > Zapus > Zapus hudsonius. Next base: position 50,579 of record PVHP010002148.1, read on the forward strand.
AAGTCAGTATGATGGCGTGTACCTGTAGTTTGTAGTCATCTTGGTATGATGTGAGTCAGAACACATTTTTAGCACGTCATACCTGTAGTGATCAAGATAAGCTTTATAGCAGATTTTTAGTTGGGTGGAACTGGAAGTTTCCAGTAGCCATGCCAATGCCAATTGCAAGTGGATGATACAGTAGTTGTCACCTTTATGGAAGTGGGCCATTTGTTATACAGAGAAATGAAAACAATTGAAATCAGTTTTGATTAATAGCAACATTTAATGAGCTATTCTTTGAGACAGCCTCTGGGGCAGGGTTTGGATTTTATGTCTTAAAAGCTATAGAGCTGGAGAGATGGCTCAATGGTTAAAGCACTTGCCTGCAAAACCTAATGACTGGTTTGCTTCCCCAGTACCCATGTACAGTCAGATGCACAAAGAGGTGCATACATCTGGAGTTCATTCACAGTGGCTGGGGTCCCTGGTGCACCCGTTTTCTCTGTCTGTGTCTCCTCTCTCTCTCTCTCTCTCTCTCTCTCTCTCTCTCTCTCTCCAAATATAAAATAAAATAAAAACAATAATTAGACTACAAAATGACACTCGATTTCTTAACTTGTTTAAACTAAAACTTTTGATTCTGAATTTCTACGTTTATCAGAATTACTATTTTATCATCAGTTATTCACATTCAAGTGGCCACAAATATAGAAACAAATATTTTGGATAAATATCAACCTAAAAATGGACATTCAGATAAATTCTATTAGTGTGACATGAATATGCCTTCAATTAGTTCCTCCATCTTCCAGCCCTTACCACCCTCTTTAAATATAAGGCCAAGTGATACCTTGAAGAGAGCCTGTTATTTCTCTTCTGTTCTTCCCTTCTAAAATTTCTCCATTCTATATCAGTTGTCTCTTCTCATAGTTACGAACAAATCCCTGACCAGAAGCAACTTAGGTTTGGAAAGGGTTAATTTTGACTTACAGTTCCGGAGGATAAGTGCTTTATGGTGGAAAAGCAGGGCAAACACCTCATCGCACTAGCAAGCAAGGCTGGACTAGCAAAACTCAAGGACCGCCCCCAGTGACGCACTTCCTCCAGCAAGGCTTGACATCCTAAAGGTTCTACACCTTCCTAAACAGTGAGCTGGGGTTTAAGTATTCTAACACATGAGCCCATGAGAAGAATTTTACATTCAAACCACACATTCAGTCTAATTTGCAGTACTAAATTTATACCTTACACTACAATACATTGCTCTTAAAAGTGGTAAGGTTTTATAGAAAATTTTGTGTATATTTACCACTACAAAAAAAATTTAGGAAAAAAAATGTCTGCATTTATTTGAGCTAAGGCTATGATTAAGTATACTGATCGCAAAAATAAAGTATTTGTAGAAATTCTCCCCTTGAAAAAATTTCCACAGAACTGTTTGTTGCTTGTTTAGTTTCACATGTGAACATTGTCTCCTTAATTAGAGCTGTAATAAATTTCTGGGAAACTTGAACCATGTCCACACCTATTCTCAGTCCCTCCAAAGACTTCTAACAGTGTAGTGACACCATGGGCCAATAATTACTGATTAAGAACAATTTAATGTCATTGACCACATCTCTGTTTGATGCATTCTGTAAAGTTTTAAATACATATAAGAAAGACAGCCATGGAGAGTCACATAAATTTCATCTTGCTGCATTTTCCCTCCATACTGCCCATTTGTAGCATCTCATCTCTAATTTCGTAAATGTGTGTACTACTGGATTTTAAACCAGGGTTCTCCTTCAGGCTTGGCCAGTCCTCTATCAATGAACTCCATTCCCAACCCTCTTTTGACTTTTTATTTTGAGACAATGCCGCACTAATTTGTCCAGGCTGGCCTTGAACTCACTCTACACATAGCCCAGACAGCCCTTGAGTTTGTGATCCTCCTGCCTGAACCTCCTAAGCAGCTTGGGTTACAAGCTCACCATATAACTTTAATGTTTCTCCATCGTCATCGTTTCTATCCATAAAGAGAAAATTTCACAGAAGCAGAAATGAAACATGCCCTCTGGCAGCAATCAGCAGTTTACAGTAAGCGGCTATGATACCTTGGACAGCGCCTTAGCGTGTTGCATGATTGGACACTCATTGATTTGCTGGGATGTTTAAGTGAGCCTGCAGGATGACAGTGACCAAGAGGCGTGGGCAGGGCTGGGAGCAGCCTGGAAGACAGCAGAACAGTGACGCTCCCAAGTCTCTAGGGCACCGCTTGGAAGCTTTGTGCTTCCTGTCTCCTTGTATGTCCTGGGGGGCTGGGCACTCCCCAGAGTCTCCAGCAGCCAGATGGTGGCAGGACATCTGGAGCGTGTCTGTGGGTGCTGCGTTGTCCCTCACTGACAAGTGGAGAGAGGCTGAGGATGGCTCCAGCCCGCATGGTTCTGATGTGTGTGTGTGTGTGTGTGTGTGTGTGTGTGTGTGTGTGCACTGCTGGCCCTCCAGCCTGCTCTGTGGAAGGACCTTGGGCTTAGCAAGGACACGATCCTTGTCTGTCACCCTTCCCTCTCCAAAGCAAATGTTGAGGCTGACATTTATGAAAATGAACAAACACCTGCTTCCAGTGAGTCGTGACTGAATAAGGACACACGAAAGAACATGGGGAGTTTGGGACAAGGACCCACACTGGGCATGGCATTCACTGCAATCAGCTGTACCTCCATGGGCTCCTGGCACCCATGCCCTCATGTCCCATTTCTTCTCAAGGTATGCCCTGAGCCTTAGGCTCTCTGCTTGCGTTTGTGAGATGCGGCAGTTCATGTATATTCCACTGGGCTTCTGCACACAAAATCCATCTCTGTGTGGGTGGAAGTAGCCCCAACTTACTTCCGTGCTGTTCACAGAGTTATTTTCATTATTGTTACATTATGTGCTATCTCTGAAACACTGTACTCAGAGAAACAAATGTTGGACTCTGAAAGGGGTGAAAATCCAGTTCAATTGTCTCCCCTTGCCTTTTGCCACCCAACTAGGCATCATTCTCTGCTGTCCTGCATCAAGGGCATAGATCACTAAACCTGGGTTTGAACCTTCAAAAATGATTCTGGTATGAAAATGAGGACTCGGTAACAGAATTAGAATTCTGTTCAGTGCTCTCTGTTTCTATGTACACAAATGCTATCAATTGGAAAGTTTGCATGTTCCATAGCTCCTGCTGAAAAAAAATGTACTTAAAGACTATGAAATACTGCCTTTTGCTTTTTTATTTTATTCTTTTAAAGTATTTTAATTTATTTATGTGAGAGGCAGAACTAGAGAGAGAGAGAGAGAGAGAGAGAGTTAGAGAGAGGGGAAAGGAGGGAGAGAGAGAATGAGCATGCCAAGGACTCCTGCCACTGCAAACAAACTCCAGACACATGTGCCACTTTGTGCACCTGTCTGGGGAATCAAACCTGGGCTGGCAGGCTTTATAAACAAGCACCTTTAACCGCTGAGCAATCTTTGCAGCCCTGTTCTTTTTTTTTTTTTTGAGTTAGGGTCTCTCTCTAACCCAGGCTGACCTGGAATTCACTATGTACTCTTAGGGTGACCCTCCTACCTCTGCCTCCTGAGTGCTAGGATTAAAGGCATGTGCCAGCACCCCAGCTCCTGTTTTTTTTTTAAATTATTATTGTTATTTAATGGTGCTGGTGATTGAACTCAGTGCCTTGCACATCAGTGTACACTATACTACTGACTGGACTTGGGAAGTACTGGTTTTTGTTTTCTGTTCAATGTGCCTTGAGACAGGCATGGGTTCTTTCTTTTGTAGCCATGGATTTATTCTTTCATGATTTGGTCATTCAGGAAAGGCATGAGTGTAACTGCTGGTACCTTCTGGTTATGCCCTTTGATAGACAATGGAACCTACCTCCCCATCTGGACAAAACCTCATTCCATTTCACTACTGGTGCGTTCCCATAATGCAGTGGTTATCATGTTTGCCTAACAGTACATGCATTTTATGTCCTGCAGTGGTTTTAGAGGATCCAAAAAATGATTGAAATGAAGGATCTTGGCCTCAAGGACCTCTTGGATATACCCTTTTGTTAGTCCTCTGAAAACCCCCCATCCATTGACTTGCCACCTCCTTCCTGGCTGTACCCTGATCAGTGTGTGCATTCAGACAGCTCTGCTCACATCCGTGATGTTTATCTTATTCTGATAGCTCTGCGTAGTTGCAGTTCTAAAACACATCTTGGGCTTGCAGGTGTGACTCACTGGTAACACCCTGAGGCCCTGAGTTCTAGCTCCAGCATGTGTGCATGTGAGTGTGTTCACACACACCAACAAGACATGCCTTAGGTATTTCTAAAAGTAGAAAAGTCTTTTAAAAATGTTTTTATTTATTTGCAAGCAGAAAGAGATAGAGAGAAGAGACAGAGAGAATGGGCACACCACTTTTTGCACCCAGCTGTACATGGGTACTGGGGAATCAAACCCCGCTTTGCAGGCAGCGTCCTAACCACAGAGCCATCTCTCTTGCCCAGTGTTTTGGGGTTTTTTTATGGTGTGTAATGAATTTTAAAAAAATCTTTCTCAATATTCAAGGAATATTGGGCCACCCTTTGGAGCCACATGTCATTCTCGGCTCTAGAGAAAATGCCAAGGACAAAGCAGACAGATCCACTGTGCTATAAGACATCATTTTCAGGGCAGGAACAACCAATGGGCACGTGACCACACCAGCAGGATGTCTGCGTTTTGGAGGAAAGGGAGGGGGCAGAGGAGGTGCGGAAGGGTGTAGTAGAGACTGCGTTGAAGGTAGCTGTGCTAGGGCTCTCTGAAATGGGAACGTCCTTTTTAAAGTAGTGATGTTCATCTGGCACCTAAAGAAAGGAAAGAACCCAAACCAGTCCATCTCAGGCAGAAAAGAGCATGATATTAACAGAGAAAGCATGTGACTGTGACTGGATCTAGGAAGCCAGCCAACACTGACACCATTGTATCAGGCATGGCCAAAGTGGCCATGGCTACGAGTCTGTATTTGGTGATGGTTAACTTGACACCTTGCACTGTATGACCAATGACATGATATCTTTTCTTCTTTTCTTTTGGCAGGTGCTTCCTCCAACTTTAAACACTACCTGGCTACACCAGATATTTCCAACAATGCCAAAGAAGAATAATCAGAGAAACACAGGGAGGAAGCACTTCTTGTATTATTTTTGAGCTTGGTTCCAAGGCTGGCCTCAATCTCCCAACCATCATTTCTCTGCTTCCTGAATGCTGAGATTACAGCCTGGGCCATCATGCTCTGCTCAGGAAGCAAGTTATAATGATACTTCACCCAAAACTAGATGGAAAGGGAAAAAATAAATCTTTAGTCCTAGTGCTCCTATTTTTAAAGTTGTGGTGGCTTTCATCTGGTCTGTTATGAAGACAAAGATGGTCAGGGAACAGCAATTTAAGCTTCTTTGAGTAACGGTTTTAATTGCTTTAACATCAAGTATTGGTATCAGAAAAGGAAAACTTAATCTGTTACAGACACATTCAAAATCCCAGACACAATTCTCTCATAGAAATAACAGCTTTTTTCTTATCCCATGATCTGGGCTTATATTAAGACAAGGCTCTCACAGCCAATTTTTCTGTTATGTGCTGGAAAATCAAAACCCAAAGTTAACAAGCAAAACCTAGGGTAAAGATATTAAATGAAGCTTTAGATAATTACACTGAACAAATTTGTTAGCTTAGGCATTACATGTTATTGCTTCCCCATTTTTAGAGAAGTGTCAATTTCTTCTAGAATATGGTCAAACTGATAGTCTAAATAACTAATTGAAAGAGTAGTTAGAAAATGAATGCATTGAATGTAAGGCCTTTGCTTTTATTGTTCACTTTCATTTACTTAAAGCTTTGCCTCTGGTTTTTGTAATACTCAAAGAGAGAAAAATTAGAAACCTTCATCCACAGGAAGACCTCATGAGAACACTCCCTCTCCCCACCACAGTGAAAGGGCGGAAGAGGAATGCTTTGATTTAGGAATGAGAACTTTCTCTCGGGCAGATTTAATTAAATATTGAAATGTTAAGAGAGCATTTGACAGTGCCCTTCTTAATTACTCTGAAAGCAATACACTCCTCCATGTTCATTTTCCAGATGAGGAAATTGAAAATCACGATTTATGAAATAATCTCTAGCATGGGGGGAAAAATCATCTCACCTCCTCTTTCTTGTAAAACCGATGCTCTTTGTGGACCTTCCATGTCTTTCACGCCGGGAAGGACTAAGGTCCTGAAATTTCCAGAACAAAATCACTTTTCTAACACTTCCTATTTGAATGGGCTCTAAATTTAAATTTTTAAAAAAGTACACCATATATTACACTCCATATTTATAGCTTCTGTGTTTACATCAGAAGTGAATTTTAATTTAAGAAGCACAGCAACTTGTGTTTTAAGAACAAATTAGCCTCATTAGTTAGTACAAAATGCTGCTCCTCCAGCTACCGTTCTGAGAATTTATTCTAAATCAATCTTTTCGTTGCCACCAGAAGCCAATCCTCAGATTAAGTGACATCTCCCAGCAACTCACAGAGACACCATGACAGACCAGTGTGTGCATTTGACCACTCACTGCCTTTTGTTGACATCAAGAGCTAAGTCATCTATCACTAGCATTTGGATGGGGAAACACTGAAACCAAATTTCCCATTGGCCGCCTCGGAGTGGAACTTTGTAGAGAAACAACCTCTAGGAAGATGTCTGGGGTTTTGATCGATGAACTGTTCCATTTCATCCTCCAGTGTTGAATCAACGCAAATCTCAGGGCTTTGGAATGAAGAGTATTGGAACAATGTAGGCTCATCTTTTATAGCTACAACACTCCTTTCACTCCCCTAGGAAGATATTTTAATCATCCCATAGCTTTTATCCTCAAGAAGTGTTCCTTCTTATAAATTGTGGTCTTCCATTTAAAACTCCAATGCAAGCCTTTATACTAATTACACTTTAATAATACTCTTATATTTAAAACCACTATTCTTACCACTCATGCAGGACAAATCACATTTCTTTTTTTTTTTCATGTCAACCATTTCATGTTAATCACTTCTGTGGCTTTATGCTGATTTCCCTCTGGTTCCTCCACATCTACCTCCTCCCAAGATAGTCAGACCTGCATGCAATATTCTAGGGCTGTTTTTGCCAAATTCACTAAATGACTCCATGTCTCCCTCATGATGTGATGTCTCTACACACACAGCCCCAAATCACATTAGCGTCTATGGCACATTTCAAACATGTCTAATTTGTCGTCCACTACTCCCCCCCCCCCACACACACATGGTCTCTCTGTCATTATTGTGTTCTAGACTTTTCCTTCTTGCTGCTTACTTTTGCAGCTTTTTTCCCTTCCAAACTATTGGGATTATACCTGTCTGACATAATTCTCATTTCATTGGATCCTTCCCAACTTTTAACCTCAGAAATCTTGTATAGCCCTTCTCTTTATTCACTGGTGTGTTTCCAATGTTTCTGATTTAATTTCATCTGCAAATCTAATTAACATGCTGTTTGCTACATTTTTTTCTAGGTTACAAACGGACATGCTCAGGGGAAAAAAATTAAAAAACAAACAATAACAACAAAACAGCACTAACAGGGATTCCCAGGCCCTTCCCAATGCCTCTCCTACTGGGGTAACCTCAGAAAGTGCAATTAACTTTCTCCAGCTCTGGGGATGGCCGTTTCATCCTCTACACCATTTTGATGGACAGCTGTGTCTCTCCCCTAATCAGCCAATTTGGAGATAGAACAATTACAAAAGACAGCAATTATTGAAAGCAGTCTGTCATTGCAAAGATGGAGGTTGAGAAAGGAAAGAGGAGAGAAGAAATGGCCCAAATTTTGAGACAGATGATAAAAAGATCTCAACTCTCTTGAGGGAGTGGACCCAAAAAGAAGGATGCTGAAAAGCAGACTCTGAGATCCAGGGAGGAAAAAAGGCAGTTTGGTTTTCTAGCTGGCCTCCAGCCCTTCTCCCAATCTACTAACCCAAACCAGCAATCACTTTTTGTGCATTTTAGCTTTCTTTTAAGAAGTTTTTTTTTTTTTTAAATCACACTCTGATGTTTAAATAATTACTCTTGGGGTATTTCTCTTTATCTCTCTGATTTTTTGTTACTATCGTTTAAATCTATTTCACATCAAATGAAGTGACAGGCAAAATCTTTTTAAAACTTTTATTGACAATTTCCCTAAGTGTAGACAATAAACCATGATCATTCCCTCCCACCCCTCCCAATTCCCTTGCCCACATCCACCCTTCATTAAATTCCTTCTTTTCAATTAGTCTCTCTTCTAATGATGCCATTATTTCCCCCCCTTTATTATGCAGGTCTTGTGTAGGTAGTGTCAGGTACTGTGAGGTCATGAATATTAAGGCCATTTGGTGTCTGGAAGACAGCACTGTAAGTAGTTCGACCCTTCCTTTGGCTCTTACATTCTTTTTCATCACCCCTTCTGCAATGTTCTCTGAACCTTCCTTGTAGGGTGTGATAATGATGTTTCAGTGCTGAACACTCCACTGTCACTTCTCAGTACTTTGGTGAGATTTTTAAAAGTTGTATTTATTTAATTAATTAATTTATTTATTTATTTCCTAGCAGAGACAGAGAATGGGCACACCAGGGCCTCCAGCCACTGCAAATGAACTCCAGATGCATGTGCCACCCTGTGCATCTGGTTTTAATTGTGTTCTGGGGAATCGAACTCAGGTCGTCAGGCTCTTCAGGCAAATGTCTTAACCACTGAGCAATCTCTCCAGCCCACTTTGGTGAGTTTTGAGGCTCCTTTGTGTGCACCGCTATCTGAAAAGAGAAGCTTCTCTAACCCAAAGTGAGAGTGACATTAGTATATGGGCATAATCATAAGTGTTTAGAGGGCAGTTTGGTGGACAAAATATATCCATTTAGCCAAACAACAATGGTCATTCCTCCCTAATGATTATAAACCTTAGAGCTTTGAAGAGGCATCGCTACCACTGCGTCCACTCAGTACTTCCAAGTTCTCATACTTCCCTGAGTTCATATTTAACAACTCACAAAAGTACCACATGCTTTCTTCATACCCACTGTGGGATACTAATCAATAAGGAAATATTATTTCCCAAGTTTAACAGGCATAGTTTTATCATAAGAGTAAGAAAATATCCTAGGAAATCAATATTTATCTCTATTTAAATATATACAATCAGAATTATTCTTAATTTGAAGTACTTATTTTTAAGATGCTGAAGAACAAAAGCAATAACTCATCTTGAAAACTTGTGGAGTTTAGCAAAGAAGTCTTTCCCAGCACAGGTTGTTGGGTGTCAGGAAGGAGGATGCTGGCCAGGAAAATCCTTCCCATGTTTTGGAGAAGAGAATCACATTAGAAGACCTTAGAAGGATGTTACAAAAGTCTTCTACCTTGTGTCTCTCCAACCTTTCTGTGTTCTCAGAAAAAAAGAAGGTAGAAGGGAAGCCACATAAAATTCTATCTTTCCTGTGAAGGGCGTGGTGGGGGAAGTCATGGTTAGAGATATCCAAGAGAGACAAGAATTATGACTTCAAATGAATGTGTCCTTCATCAAGTAAGTTGAAAACTAGATTGTGGTTAAAGCCCAAGCTTACAGGCGGAGTGGGCTCAAGCTGGAAGCTTCCACAGTGCCTTGGACAAGCCCAGCTTCACGTGGAAGTAAGGTGGGACTGAATGAGATCAATCCAGATGCTAGAATAGCACTGAGCCTGCCAGCAGCTTTGTCTTCTGGTAGTGTGTGACCTTGCACATGACCCCCTCACCCTCTCTTAGCTCTCTCATCTGTTCACATCTTCTCCCACCAGGCTGTAGCAATGACCAAATAAAGTGACGGCAGCCAAACATCAAGCTTCACATATGTATGTTTCATAATTAAGATTGCCCAAGACTTGTGATGTTCTGTTGTCATGAGAGTGTCTATAGTTATTATTAATCACCCCTAGAAAGCATCTAATTTTGTATTCAGTAATCCTAGTCTTGGAATATGGAGACTTCCATTTTCAAACAAAGAAACATATAGGAACCTAAACTATTAATGGATTTGATGACTTGTGGTTGTAGCTCAGTGGTAGAGTGTGTGCTTAGCATTTATGAGGCCCTGGGTCTAATCCCAAGCACCAACATAATAATAATAATACCAATAAATTTAAACTTGTAAGTGTTTAGTAAATACTTAATTACGTATTCCTTTTATTCATTCAGCAATAATTTATTTCATACTAAGTTAGTATACCTTTTCTCACAGGATTTCAATCTTAAGTGCTTATGTTTTGGAATTAGTCTGCTACTTACTTTCTTCTCGGTTTCTTACTGTATTTATCAATGATTTGAAGTTAGGAGCCATGTAACAAGACATTTAACAGCTGTTGTATTGAAAGAATCAAACATTTGCTAATCAAGGGATGAACACTAAGCAGTGAATGACACAGTGGTAGGGTAGTTACATTTATTTAGTCAGTGGCACCTATGTGTACAAAGGTTACATAGCAATAAATAGTTGTCCTAGTTTGTTTGCAAATATAGCTGAAATTAATCAGACTACACATGTTCACTTTGAATGGTACAATTGCTAACTGATCAGTCAGTAATCTAACCTACTGCTCATTCACCAACCTGGGAATGTATGTTAAACCTGAGCATTTAAGAGATATGACATGTTATTATTAATATTTACCTACCAGTGATATACGAGCAAGAAAACCATGTAAAATATGCTAAGGAAAAATTTGACATAGATGTCTACGTGCATGGGACTGCCTACCATTGGCAGTTTATTAGTTTCTTTTCTTGTTGCCGTGACAAAAAGCCTGACACAAGCAATGTAAACAAGGAAGGATTTATTTTGGCTGAAGGTTTAAGAAGGAATACAGTCCATCTTGACATGAAAGCATGGAAGAAACATAGTGTCCAGTCCCCATTGTGTCAAACATCAGGAAGCAGAAAGATGGACGCTGGTGCTCAGCTGGCTCCCTCCTTCATTGAGTCCAGGGACCCCAGTTCATGGGACGGCACCACCCACATTCAAGGTGGGTCTTCTCCGTTAAGCTACTTTAAAAATGACCTCAAAAACATGCCCACAGGTATGTCTCCTAGGTGATTTCAAATCCAGTTAAGTTGACAATGAAGATGAACCAGCATAAGCAATCTGCTAATAAAATGAAAATCAAAGAATTATTTGTTTATAACTAAAGGAGTGAAGGTCTATGGGACAAGCGATCTGATTTACTAACCTATGAGATGTAAAGAAGTGAGAGAATAAATCTACCAAGCATATCCAGGTCCTGCTCTGAATAAGCCACACCTCTGAGATAAGTCTGGGGGTTTAAAGGAGAGTTAGAGATTAGATGATGTTGGAAAACCACTATTGTTAGTTTTGTTCTTTGTTGATTTCAAAAATTGCCTTTGCTAATTAGGAATGAGCAATGTCATCTTTCAGAGTGAAAATGACATTTGGAATTTGTTTTAAAATACTCAAGGGAGGGGGAAGAAAATGCATGTGTGGGGGGAAGATGGAAAAATCAGCAAAATGTTAGTAATTGTTGGCCCCAGGTGGTGGGCAGCTTAGTCCGAGCACTATCGACCTCCTTTGTGCGTGAACTCTCTCACTGAACCATTTTTCAAAGAGTAAAATCTCCTACACTCCCCCTCATTGTTATTCACATAGCACACTCCTAGATACTTGCACCATATTTTTGGAGAATAGATGGCAGCTTAAATCTTTTTCTTTTTTAACTTTTTGTTTTGTCTTGTTTTTCGAGGTAGGGTCTTGCTCAAGCCCAGACCCACCTGAAACTTACTCTGTAGGCTCAGGCTGACCTGGAACTCACAGCGATCCTCCTACCTCTGCCTCCCGAGTGCTGGGATTAAATGCATGCAGCACATGCCTGAATTTTTTAATTTAAAAAAATGTTATTTATTTGTTTGTTTGTTTGTGTGTATGTGCACACACATGTGTGCATGCACGCGCGCGCGCACACACACACACACACACACACACACACACACACACACACACACCGAGGTTTCTTGTAGCTGCAAACTCCAGATGTATGGAGCACTGTGCATCTGGCTTTACATGGTTGTTGGGGCATTTGAACCCAGGCTGGAAGGTTTTGCAAGCAAGTACCTTTGACTGCTGAGCCATTCCTCCAACCCTGGTTGCTTAAATCTTGATTTACTTACAAGTCCGAAATCATAAACCACTGCTAATAAAATCAAGTCTAAGCTACAATGAAAGAGCCCAATAACCTCCCCACAGAACTACTCTGGATTTTATAAAACAAACAAACCAAAGCCTTCCTCTGGGGCTCTGTGGTGCTGTCTCTGCCAAGCAGGGCAGCTCAGGTCAGAGCCTGGTACCATTGGGCTGTCATTACCCTCAGTGGTACCATGTTGCCAAGCCAGTGAGAGGTGTAGAGAAAAGGCACAAGGGAGAACACACTAGCTCAGACATGGCGAAGCAAAGCTCCTCCTTCTTCCCTGTCAGCAGAAGGGCTCAGGCATAGCCTTCATCCTTTCCTCCTATGTGGTCATGACTCTAGCCTAAAGCCTCTATCTCTATGAGGTTTTCAAAAACAAGCCAGGAAATTGTTAATATCATAATACCCATCAGCTATGTATGGCTGGGGGAAAAATACCCACCTCTAGCTGGGCGTGGTGGCTAGACCCGTGACCCCTGCACTTGGGAGGGAAAGGCAGAGGATCTGGAGTTCAAGGTCATTCTGGACTACATAGTGAGTTTGAGGCCAGCCTGGGCTATATGAGAATTAGTCTCAAAAAACAAAACATATATACACATGCTGTTACCTACCTCCTGTACCTCCTAATTCTTACCTGTGTCTCCTTGCCTCTTTCCCCAGAGAGGGAGGGAGGGAGGGAGGGAGAGAGAGAGAGAGAGAGAGAGAGAGAGAGAGAGAGAGAGAGAGAGAGAGAGAGAGAGAGAGAGAGAGAGAGAGAAGCTGGAACCAAATCCTGGACATCAGACCTGCTAGGCAAGGTCTCTAGCACTGAATTACAGATCTTGTCATCACAGAGCCTTCCATGGTGGGGCCAGGCAGAGAAAACATCACCCATCACCTTCACCTAAGGAGTCTCTGTCTAACATCTCATGGTGCTCTCTCTCCCCAGAGCACAAGCCCATGACTCACTCCAAAGAGTAGCTGAGGCTGGAGCTTTGGTGGTCGTGGCTGATGTGTCTGAAAATACAGGGAAGGGAGAAGGAGATGATATCTGAAAGTAAGGTTACCTTGAGTTTTGGAATTAATATCTAAATTTCCCTTGGATTTTTGTTTTACATTTGCCCAGGAAAAACATATATTCCAAGCTACCCTATGCAGAGAAGAGAAACTGGCCCACATGAAAGAACCCCTGCCCACACCTGACCCCACAAATCCCAGCGCACACACAGCTCCCCAAGCCCTCCAGGGAGGGCAGAGACATACCAGGGAGCAACTGTTTGAACAGTGGAGCAAACGCACAGAGAAAGAAAAGACTATTTAGATAAGATGAGAAAGTTCAATGTGCTTAGAAACAGACGGTTTCTGGGACAATGACAGGGGAACCAGATAGCAGCGGCAGATTGCACGGTTCATGTTTCATTTTCATTTCAGTCCTAAGGCAGAGGCTCAAAGGAAGGACTCGCCCTCATCCTCTTCCTTCAGAGAAACTTCTGTCCACCCCTCTAATACCAAAGCCTGGAGACACCCTATATTACACCTGAACCGACCAGTTTTCATGAGGTACTTATCCATTAGAAGCAATGTTCATGGGAGTCTGGGCCACAAAGTGGTGTTTTAATCAAGCAAAGATGGACATTTCCAGCCTGTTCCTGTGAACTGACCCATCTGTCACCATCCTTGTGCCCAGAGGGAACAGTAAGTCCTCTTACCTCCTCCTCTGTCTCTTAGCTGCTTTTGTCACAGAAATACAAACAGCACGTGAATGTATTGTATCAGTTTTAAGCAGAAACATTTTTGCCAGCTCAATCAAAAAAAATGAACTCAAGTGGCAGAAGTTCTGAATATCAAGGATAGTCTTGCTAGGTTCCACATGAGGTTAGAACAAAGTAGAAGTGATGGAAAGATCAAAATCAGATATGTTTTAAAGTATAGGGACCAATATGCAGGGCCACCTGGAAAGAGAGATGGTATATTTTTAACGGCCTGATCTTGATATCCAGTGTCAAGTAGTCAACCCTTACTGTAATGGTTTCCAAAAAGACTTTGAATCCTTCTAAAACATTCTTTTTTTTGCATTGATTATGAATGGAAGCTGATTCTAGTTCAGGTTCAACTGGAAAACCTAAAGAATGCTGAAGGCTTGGAGACAGAGCAGGTGACATCCAACCAGTGTTCCTCACCTGCGGTTTCCCTTCAGGGAAGGAAGAGAGCTAAGCTGTCTGTGTGGGATTTGTTTTTTAGATTGCACAATTTGAGGCCTTAAGCAAAACTCAGTGATTTTTGTTTGTTTCCTCATAACAGAACATTAACCATCAGATACTGAGTGATTGTTGATTTTTTTTAACTCGAGTATGGGCATTGATGTTGATTTCGGGTTCATTTATTCAACCAGAATTTAAGGAGCACCTACTATATTTAAGAGAATGTGCTTTAAAAATTTTAAGCCTATTATAAAATATCTTGGTTTTTACTATGTTAAAGTTAAGTAATAGTTCTTGCTTTTCCTATGATATGAAAATTTTGGTTACAATAAAAATATTATACAATATGCAGTAAAAATATTAGAAGAAAAGATGATTTATAGTCATTAATAAGCAAGCTGCTTTGTTCTTTCAACTTTCCATCTGATACTAAATATCCTCACCCAAAAGATTATATTATATTGTATTCTTAATTCAAGTCCCAAATTATAGCATTTTTAGATGAAATTAGAGCCAAGTCCAACTGGTATTTGAAAGTGACAATATCATGATTTCTCCATATTTTGTATTCCAGTGTGTTTTTTTTTCTTCTTTGCCAAACCTGTTCTGTAGAACAGGTTTCCAATTCTGATCATATTTTCAAGTGCGATTCTACAGGAAATTTCATACAGATGGGAAACATTCATTTACTTCAGAAACAAATAACCCTATGATTTGATAACAAATAAATTTCACTTAAATGCAAAGCATACTTTCACTTCCAAAAACCTGACCTTTATTTCCCAGAAAACTCCTATGAAGAAATTCCATTCATGAATTTTATCTCTACCAGAACAAAAAAAAATATGTAATTGACTCTTCTGTGAAATCTGTATATTTATCAATTATGGCTTTCTTGGGAAATTCTAATTTGCAAAAATGCTCTGCATTCCAAGCTTTAACAGTTGGAGGTGGATGTCCTTAAGGATGGAGGGGAGAAAAGTTCTTTTTTAAATGGCACATTTACTAATTATAAAATGCTCTTATCTCTCCGCAGCTGAAGCCAACACGAACATGTGCCTTGCACTAAGAAATCCCAGGATTGTCACAACTTGTGCCAGCTGTTGAGGTTATGACACCTGTGCCAGCGTCGCCAGCTCTGCCCACCGTCATCTGTTCCAACTGTTCCATCTGCACTGTTTGTACCGATTCTCCCATTTCTGCATCTGTACCTTCTGCAGAAGCGTTTCCAACAATGCCAGCTGTGTCATTGGTGCCAAATACGCCAGATGTTCTATTTGTCCACCCTGGGCCAAATCAATGTAGTTTTGTGCTCATTAGTTTTAGCTGGTAGATTCTATTTTACAATTTTTGAGATGTATTTAGATTGAATTCGGGCAAACATCCCCCTTACCATGATAGTCCGCCTCTCTGGCCATCATGTTGCACCTCCAACTTTTATCTGACAACATGAACTTGGTCAATGTCATTTTAGTTGTGTTAAAACAGTCCACAATAACCAGTTCGATATTAATCGTGGTAGGAAATTTCCTCCAATGTAAAACTATAGATTGGCAAAATAAAAAAAAGAATAAACTTTGTTCTGATAAACAAATTGAGATGCTCAGAAATCAATATGGTGAGCCGATTAGAGTATTCTGCTGCATAATGTCCTATTAAGCTGCTTGCTTATTGGTCCTTTAATTGACAGAGTTATGCATGAGGATTCATGTTTATGTCGCATCCTCCCATTCTCTGGGTTCTGCTCTGGAGACTCTTAAGCAACGGTGCACATGGTGGTGGGGTGAGATCTAGTCCTTCCTGATGGAATGCAGCGAGCTCAGGGTCTGGTCCTCAGGCTAGAATCTAGCTTCTCTCCTCTCCCAAATGCCATTTCTATTGATGCCAACACGAACCATTTTTATTTATATGCTCCTCCAGCTTTAAAGTTGGAAGGAAAAAAAAAGCATTTTCATACACACAATCTCAATAGTCGACATTACCACAAACCGAAACCTTATCTTTTGCTTTTTGTTTCATTCAGAAAAGTCTTTTTTTTTTAATGAGCTCTAATACTTAATCTCTGGGCTTTAACCCCAATTCTTTTCCAATCATTTTCAGATGGCTTACCGAGAATGCAAAGTCCAGATGATATGAAGCTACATTTTCCTTATTTGCCCTGGATTATTTGACGATGTAAGGTGCACCCATTGGCTAATGATTCAAAATTGTTCATAATGAAATTCTTCAGGGCAGATAAAATGTCAGCTCACAGTCATGTCCAATGATCTGCAATCTGTCTCCATGTGTGGTAAGATACACGGAGGATCTGTCACCATAGCTTTACGAGGCTTTCAAAATCCATGCAGAAAACTAAGCTCTGCAGCAAATCACCAACAGACTCTACAACTACTGAAAGAGTGGATTCCTGGTGATGTTATCTTCCCAGAGAAGGGTCTGTAAATTGAGATATCAGACCCACAGGGCAATGGCCCCAGGGTATCCCCCAAAGAGGAGACATCCCCTACTCAACAAAGTCTTTTCTTATAGAACCTGTAATCACACTATCTCAAGTCCTCCACTCTACCGCCCAGGTTTTACTCTCTGAACCTTTTCCAAAGCTTTCTCTGCACAGACAGAGATTGAATAAATATCAACCCATTGAAATAGTCACTTCCTATCAAAATATGCACAGCTCCAAGCTAAAGGGATCCAATCCCAGTCTGTTGACCCTTCTAGAAATGCCACCAACTTTTAAAATTCTATTTCTCTATGTTGCAAGATGCCAGGAAGGAACATCCTTTAATTAGGATTAAAATAGTTTTGTGACTCGTCAGGAGTGCACTTTGTACCTTCTCGGTACATTTTAATTAATATAACTTCTGCTCCCTGCTGACAAAGATGTTTCCGATGGTGTTTTGGCCCAACATATTTACCGCCTTCATTGATGTGAGTCACTTGAATACTTGGAGATATCCATACTCTTAATGCCTTCATGGGAAATAGAATAGTATTGGAATGTCCAGGTTGGCATCCATAGCAAAGAACACTTCTCAGCATCTTTCTGACCTTTTTGATGTAGTTTCTTAATATAGTGACCACAAGAACCTTCAGATTCACACACGGAGACCAGAAAACTACACATTTCAAGCTTCCAATGGCAAGGTAGAGGAAAGACCTGAGTGTCTGGAGAATCTGCTGTTGTTACATTTAGCTTCTTCTTTAGCAGTTGCTTTTCTGGAATGAGTTACCAAGAAGGAGAAGACTACCCATCCCCCAGCTGCTAGGAGTCAGCAGAGAACCTCAGTACATTTCCTGACCCTTTGTCTTCCTCCTGTCTCATTCACACTGTCCACACCTTCAGCTTTGGGAGGACAGTGGGAATGCTGGTCTTTCTGTTACATCGCTCTTAAGTATATTGTTCATTACATCACAAGAAGGTAACAATTGTACTGATACAAAACTAAACTACTGAAACTAAGGCACACAGAGCCACACCAAACACTGAGTGGAGAATGTTTATTTTCACACCAGCATGAGCCCAGGGGAACCTTTCCAAAGCCTGGACCCCAGTTCTTGATGGTTCAGATCTTATATACCTTATGTTGGGTTATTCTTATTATTGTTAATTCTCGGAGCTCAAAGCCCTGGCCTAGTGCCAGAGACCTTGAGTATGAAATAGGCAAGCTTTACAGAAACAGGAAAATAATGAACAAACAGATGTGTGCAGCTGTGCTATGGAGATAAAAAGCAACACAAGATGATTGACAATAGGAGCTGCCATGCAGACCATGACCTTGAGACAGTACAAAAACTACAGTATCAGCATAAAAGACTATGCAGTACAGGACATAACCAACACAACACAAATGACTATTACAGTATAGGAAATCACCTTGGGACTAGGGATTCTAAATCTCCTGACCCCAATTCCATCTAAGTATGACTGGTAGTCCTTAAATAACATGGAGGAGGCATCATCTCAACCTGAGGAGTCATGGCCCAGCTGGTACTTTCTTACTCATTTCTTTATCTTATAATTTTCAGAGAAGTGTCATGAGTTGACGTACTTATGTTACAAGGCTTGTGCTTGGCTTCTGAATGACAATCCAAAATCTAGGATTGATTGTCAACAATCTATATCTGCAAGAGAAGTTTGTCCAAATGTAGAAGAGTTTGGGGGATCAGGAAAAAAAGTTAATAGAAAACAAAATAGGACAAGGATAGGAAAATAATTAAGTCATCTTACCAAATCTATGCTATGAATGGGAAGAAGTGGATTTTTGCTGTTGTTAAATGAAATAAGGAGACCACATATCATTGGGAATTAATGACTCACAAAGTTACTGAACCATCAACCAGAAGGGAGCCATAAAACTTCACTAATTCAAGGCCAGCCTGGGCTTTATAGGGAGAACCAACTTCTCTCGTGTGTAAAGTGGGGATGAAAACAGAAGCTAATGAATATGAATCACTTGGAATGGTCTCTAACTATGTGCTGTCTCTCGTCATCATGCCATCATGGTTATCTTTATTAGAATACTCTCTTGTGGTTTTATTTATTATTTTTAAAAATATTTTATTTATTCATTTTCAAGCAGAGAGAGAGAGAGAGAGAGAGAGAGAGAGAGAGAGAGAGAGAGAGAGAGAGAATGCACCAGGGCCACCACCTTGTGGGTCTGGCTTATGTGGGTACTGGGGAATTGAACCCGGGGCCTTAGGCACTGTAGGCAAGTGCCTTAACCACTGAGCAATCTCTCCAGCCCTATTTTTAATTTTTTTTTTGAGGTAGGGTCTCACTCAAGCCCAGGCTGGCCTCAAACTCACATCGATCCTCCTACCTCTGCCTCCCGAGTGCTGGGATTAAAGGCGTGCTCCACCATGCCTGTGTATTAGGATATTTAAATGAATCATGTAATTATAACTTCTCTAGGTCATCACTAACTAAATCTTGCAAATGGCAACATCAATCTATGTTGATAAAATGACTCTGCTTTTATCCTGCATTTTATTTCCATGTTTTTACTCTGACCATCAGTTTTCCTATGAGAAAAGAAGTTGGATTATTCCTGAATGAAGCAATGACCCAACAGCTGGATTTGCTGGCTACTCCTCCACATGATGTAGACATGCAATCTACGAAGGGAGCTAACTCCGAGTTAATGGATGGGAAGCAGAGCCATGATTGGTTCAGACCAGGAAATGAGACAGGGAAGCCTGGGCAAAGTGAGACCCTGACTCAAAAAAGCAAAATTAAAAATCTATATAGAATATCAGACTAATTGTATGAGACTATCTTGGGGTTGAAGATGGGTATTTGTGGTTCAGTGGGGAAGTGCCGAGGCTCAAACACAGGACCTCACGTGTGCTAGACACATTCTACCACCAAGCTTCTTGCCCAGCCTCTAGGCGGTGGGTACCCTTTCCTCCGCCTGTGGGCTGGGGATGCGGCTCAATGATAGAACACTTGCTTAGCATATGCGAAGGCTCTAGGCTCTGCCCTCAGTACAAAGAGAAAAAAAAAACAGCAAGCATCTTCTAATGGAGAATTTTGAGATTTGAACAGGAAATACAAAACATTAACTTCTTTTGAAAAAAAGTTTGGATGAAACTGGGTTAACTTGTCCTGTCTGGGCTTCTGTTTCCAGAGCCATTTCTTGCCTCACTGAAATCTATTCACGTTGGACTGAATCACAAAAGCCAGAGATAGAGATAGAACACAGCTACCGAGTTTGCTCCATATGCTGCTGTAGGAGTTTGCCTGGCTGTTAACCTTGTTAGGACTCGAGAGCCATGGTAACAAGTGCCGGGAGAACCGATGATACAGACGGAAACGTGTTAAAGACATTGGTCACTGTGCTGGTATTTGGTGTGATCACAAATGCCCAGTGATAGCTAAGCCTCGCCATCGTATTCTGAGGATGAATCCACAGTGGATTGGACATCAACACATAGCTTTTCTTAAGCAAATGTTTTAAGTCACGTTTAAAGCAACACATAACACTTTTGTGCCTGGAAGATTGTCTGGCCTGTGGACTATAGCACATGCGTGTGGCTTAGATGGCTCATGGGGGTGACGAGAGAGTGACCCCTTTATTCTGGAGCAGCCAGCACTTCAGGGAGAGTTATATTCAGACATTAGCAGCCTCACCCCATTGGCAATGTAAATATTAGCATCTCTGTGATGCCATGTCATAAAGAATGCTGTCAAACAGGGAACAGAACAAGCCACGCACTGAAGCTCCTCTCACAAATGCCTAGACCTTTGGCCCAGCTACAAGTCATAATGAAGAAAAATCATGTGTGACCCATGCCTAGAAGCCCAAGACTTGAGAGGCCAACAGAAGAAGACCAGGCTGGAGAGATGACTCAGTGGTTAAAGGATCTAGCCTGCAAAGCCTAATGGCCCTGGTTCAACTCCCCAGTACCCATGTAAAGCCAGATGCACTAAGTGGTGACTGCATCTGGAGTTCATTTGCAGTGGCTGGAGGCCCTGGTACATGTGCCCATTCTCTCTCTCTCTCTCTCTCTCTCTCTCTCTCTCTCTCTCTCTCTCTCTCCCTTTGCAAATAAATAACTAAACATAAAGAATAAACACAGGAAGACTGTGAGATCAAGACCAGCCTGGACTACCTAGCAAAATCCTGAAGAAAGAAGAAGAGAATAAATGTGGAGTTTTTATGTTCTTGTTTTATTTTCATGCAAGGCAATTAATTATTGCCTATCACTATAGTTTAATAACAAAAAGGAGAATGTTTGTGTTGTTAATTTTTTTTGAGGTAGGGTCTTGTTCTAGCCCAGGTTGACCTGGAATTCACTATGTAGTCTCAGGCTGGCTTTGAACTCACAGTGATCCTCCTACCTGTCTCCCAAGTGCTTGTGCTATTAATTTTTAAAATCAATGTTCCTTCACCTACATTCACAACTTGTTTACAGTCACATATGTGCATCATCTCTAACTTTTCTTTCTGCAGAACCATTTGAAAGTTGCAGTCTACAGCCATACCATCCCGAACGCGCCAATCTCATCTGAAAGTTGCAAACCTCCTGTGATGTCACCCCCAACTACTTGTTCATGCACCCTGAAGGAAAAATGCAACATTCTCCGGCACAGCCTTACTGCTGTTCCCACCTAAGAAAATTAGCACAGGGCTGGACGTGTGCTTGAGTCTTTGCCTCCCATGCGTGAGGCCCTGGGAATACTTAGTCAATTTTATGGAATGGAGTGTCCAATTGTATCATGGGAAACAAAGCCAATGAAGATCTTTCCGGAATGTCAATTCTTTTGAAGAAAGAGAAGCTATTTCATAGATCATTCCTTACTCTGGATTGCTTTGTGTACTCAGACTTAGATTCAGGTAGAAATGGTATTTTAAAAAAACTATATGTATATATATAATAGAAGAATGATATTATCTCAGATCATGTAACACACACCAAATTAAATGGAGAAATACCTATATGGCCTCCATTTTCCCCTCCTTAGAGTGCCAGTAACTTAGTGGTAGGCACCATCAGATAACCACCTTCCTACAGAACAAACCCCACCACAGTCCACCTACCCACCAGTGGTGTCATTAACAAAAGCCCCAAGATTTCAGAAACCTGGCCTGGATTCCTTCAGGCTTCACTGTACAGACAAGATGGTGGCTGCTTCCAGTGAGTCTGTCAAGCTGGAGCGGATGTTATCTGTGAGCAAAGTAAACTGCACTGGGACTCAAGGTCTACTGAATAGTTCAAAGAAAGATGTGCCATTCCCTGCTGACGTGCTGAAGACCCCCATGCTATACTGACACCCCAAAGCAATGAGAACACTCAGGGGGACTCTAAGGAGAGGAGGATGGTGTGCGGCTGAATCAGGGGCAGACACCCATTGGGCCATCGCCCCTCTGGCTTGCCTCATGAACTCACTGGCTCCTGAAATTCCCCATTTCTTGACAGTCACATGGAAACACATTCAAGTGTGAACAAAGCTTGAATCGTGGTGTCCAGGTTTGCATGGGGTGGCTTCTTTAGTTAATCCCAGTAAGCTGAAAGCCCATGACCACAGAATCTAGGAGAGGGACAGATTCCAGGGCCTTTGTTTCCTCCTCAGGGCAGAGGACCCCCCCCAGACACACTTACTAGAGTCTGTGGGGTTCTAATTCATCCTCTTAGGGGAAGCTGCTGCTCTCCACTCCTTCGGAGTCATGCATTCCACCTTGAAAGGTAAATTTAGTATCTACTGAAGAAAGAAGAGTTTCAGCTGCTCTCTTGTGATGGCTGGTCACTCTGCTTCCCTTCACCCTGGAAAGGAGTATGAGGAGTATGACCAAAGGTCAAGCACCATAGCGTCACCAGACACCATCCAGCTATCAACTCCTTTTCTTTCCCTTTCTCCTTCCCCTCCCCTTGTTAGTTACTTTTCCTGTTACTGCAAGAAAACACCTGACAAAAGTAGCTCAAGTGAGAAAGAGTTTATTCTGGCTCACAGTTCAAGAGAGCACAGTCCATCATGGTGGGGAAGTGTGGCAGCAGGAGCATGAAGCGGCTCATCACATTCAGTCCATGATCAGGAAGCAGAGAGCGAAAAATGATGGCACTCAGCTAGCTTTCTCCTTTTTATTCAGTCTGGGACCCCAGCCCACACAATGCTGCTATCCAGTCAGGATGGGTCTTCTCGCCTCAATTAACCTAATCTAGACACTCCCTCACTGGCGTGCCCAGAGATTTATTTCCATGGCCTATCAAGGTAGCAGGATTAACTCTCATACTTCCCTTCAGGGCTGGAATGGACACCAGGGTTTCCTGCATGCTAGGAAGTGATTTACTATTGAGCTACAGCTAATTTTCTTTTTAATGGACACTTGCCTGCTTAAAAGTAAAAGACCTTGTGTGTATCAGTAGACACTGTCCATGTCAGTTACTCTATTCCTGTCTAGCTGCTCCTCGTTGCCATCCCTGAAGCTAGTATTTTTCCATGGCTTCTGTGGCCACTTCTCAGACCAGATACAGCCAGAGACTGCAGAGTGTGCCTCAGCTCAGCACAGTGTCTTCCATTCATCGCAGTGCAATGTCTTCATCAGCTACTACATATCAACAGGGTGGAGGCTGGGTGCCAGGCATTCCAAGGTATATAAGATAGGTGTGGGTATATATGAATAATGATGGGAGGGATTGTGATTACTGTTTAGTTTTATTTTGTTTATGACAGTTTCACTGTGTAGCCCAGGTGGGCCTAAAATTCATGATCCTCCTGCCTCAGCCTCATGAATGCTAGGATTACAAGCATGCACACTATACTAGATTTTTGTGAGCATTTTAACACAACTGGGGAAGCCTTAATGAGGAGGCTAATCTTTTACCTCCCTAAGCCAGACTCTTAGAAACCTATGCCTCCCCTTTCAGGGAGACTCAGAAGTGTATTCTGACTCAATGAATAGTAAACAAATGGCCAGTGAGACACAGAAGCATCAGGGGGAAGAGTCCACAGACTTAGGTGCTTCTGGCCTGATAATTTATCTTGATATAAGGAAATCCTCAGAAGGCAGGTTGTGGTAGGCAGATCAGCCTTTATTGATTTACCTCTCAGAAACATTTTTTCAGCATCTTCTGTGTGCTGGGAACTGTGCTAAGCGAGGACACTGATATGTGGGGCTATCAGGATACCTGGATGAAGCATTAATCAACTCACTTTAATATGAATCAAGGTCAAAAGATCAACTGAGGCTGGGGATATCCACTTAGAAGTCCTCAGTGTTCAACATTCCTCCCAGGACAAATTCTTCTTACAACCTTGCTTTCCATTTGATCTGAGTACTTTCTGTGGACTTTCTCTCTCTCTCTCTCTCTCTCTCTCTCTCTCTCTCTCTCTCTCTTTCTCTCTCTCTCTCTCTCTCTCTCTCACACACACACACACACACACACACAAGATTTACTTTCAGATGAACACAATATGTTTTAACAAACGCTTTAAAGAAGCAAATTACACTAAATTGCTAAAATACAATCAATAGTATAAGATGAAGTGCCCAGCTATCTTCATATTGTGAATAAAACTCTGGGAAGAGGATGGCTTGCATGTTAAAAGATGCACTAGCATCCAGTGTGCCCCTTTCTCTATTTGCATCCCTCCCCGTACTCAGAGTGTAAAGAGGGACAGGCCTACAGCACTGTGTCTTTGTTATATGTTCATTTGCCATCGTATTTCTTAGTAAAAGCCTCATTCCGAGGTCCAAAGGGAAAGTGATATTTTCTTTTCTTTGTTTTTCATTAAGTAGAAACTTTGTGTCATGAGTTGGTACCATCATTTTCCTCATTTCCTGCCACAATTCCATGGCAGGACCTCCTCAGTGGGATTGCTTTTATGCATTACGGGACTGTGGGCTATGAGTTGTTCAAGCAGTGGTCAGCCAGTGTGTGAAGGGGGAGATGTCTTTGCATATGCAGTCAATGTCTTGAGTTCTAGAGGTGTCCTTCCATCTTGCAACCAGTGAATCTTGATGGGGATAAACCAGGCAACGCTTCTTAGCATCAATGAGCTAGACTCCGATCTTTCACTGGTGTTCCAAAATGGTCAGGTCCCTCGTGATGGAAACCCCTGAATTTTCAACAACACTGCAGCACAGTGTTGGGAGCCTGAGTCTCCAGTTTTGCTAACAAACAAGAGTCATTCTCCCCGACTCTTCCCTCAGGCTACTTTACGTAGGCACAGTGACCCAGACTGTGGCTTTTGGTTGCACAATGTTCCTCTGAGATTCTGTGCATCTCATAAGAATGCTGGTCATTTGTCTGAGCCAACTTGCTGGCTCAGAAATAAGAATAGGTATTCATCAACCTTTCAGATGAGATTGGGTGTGTTCAGGATGGTAGGGCTGTAGACATGCATAAATCTTTCAAAAGGCAAACATGGTGTTAGGGACTAAACTGGAGACAGAGCGGCTCTCCAAAGATAGTAACTTATTCGAGGAAGAGCATCGAACTGCAATGGAAATCCGTGTGTGTGTGTGTGTGTGTGTGTGTGTGTGTGTGTGTCTGGATTTGTAGAGGTAGAGGCGAGGGGAAGTTTTTAAAGGCAAGAGGAGGAAGGTTACATAAGTTGTTTTGAATCAATTCTCCTTGGATGTAAGGATCAATAAAAAGGGTGGCATCAGTCCAAGGCTGGATGGGCAGTTGCTAAGCAGATGTACTTTCCACGCAAGCCTGGAGGGGCCTCTTCTAAGGCTCTGGTTCTGCTAGTCCTGCCATAGTTTCTGTCCTTGGGCATGCGTGCATGAGATTCCCTCCTACACAGCCTCCCAGCTCTGTTTAGTTGGTATTTTTTTTTCTAGGATTCAATCCAAGCAACTCCACAATGATTCTGACAATCTTCACAAATTTTAAGAAAAAAATGTTTTAAACTTACTTGAAATATGTATGCTCATTATAACACTAAGATATATCCTTATATCCTTAAAAATTCTAAGTTCAACATACATGGAATGAAAGTGTGATCAGTATTATTTAACTTTAACTGTAAGATTTTTTCAGTGCTAACACTAGGGCCTCTCTACCAGTGAGCCACATCCCATTTTAATGTGTGTGTGTGTGTGTGTGTGCAGATGTGTGGAGGCCAGAAGTTGATGTCAGTGTCTTCCTCAATTACTCTCCATCTTATTTATTAAATTGATTTCTTTTTTTGAGAGAGAGAGACAAAGTGAGGATGGGCATGCCAGGACACTGCAAACGAACTCCAGATGCATGTGCCACTAAGTGCCTCTGGCTTTATATGGGTTCTGTGGAATGGAATCTGGGCCGGCAGGACTTCAAGCAAACACTTTTAATTGCTGAGCCATCTCCCCAGCCCATCTATACCTTATTTTTGAGGCAGGGTTTGTCTCTTAACCTAGAGTTTATCAGCTTGCTAGACTAGCTGACTAGCAAGCCCCAGGGACCTTCCTGCTCCCAACGTGGATGCTTTTTTGCTATGTGGAATAGAGTTTAGTTGTATGACCTTGGATGAAAGCTCTTTCACACTCAGAGTGACCAGGTCACATGCACAATAGAAGAATGAGAAATGGATGTGGTTAAGACTCAGGGTCCCTCACCTGTCTAGGAATCTTGTGATGATCCGGGAAGGTCCTTAGAAATTGTTCCCTTGTCACTTGACCTCCTCAGATGCTTATGTACACAGACATACATTTTGTAAATTTCAGTCCCCACACCAGTGTCTGCCACTTGGTCACGAATAAAAGTCTTGTAGAATAACACTGTCAGGCAGCCTGATCTAGAAAAGCCCATCTCCCAAACGCGGTCCCCTGGGCCCTTCCAAGCCCTACCACGGACAGTGGCCCTCTCTGCTTCCCCCCTGTTTATCTCAGATTAAGACCAGGCTCTGATCTTGCTCAGGCTTTTCTTGGCTAGAATCTGGGGTTGTGCAGATAAGAGCCTTGTCCCTGCTTGGGCTCGCTGCTTTGTTTTCCTGAGATATGCTCTTTCTAGTCTTTTTCTCCCACTGAGAATGCAGCTCCCTCTGTTTTTAAAGGCACATGTCATAAAACAAAATAGAACTCCATTTGGAAGCAAAAATCACAGCGCTGCTGGGAGTCTTACTGGAAAACTAGGCAGCAAAACTCAAGGGAGTCTGCTAAGGGAGATGCCCAAGCATCTTTGCCTCCTCTGGAAATGATACCTTTGGACTGAGCTCCAGGGTACTAGTTAACTTCAGGTACTCCAATGGGTTTATCTTCTTTTGAGCATTTCTCCTGCCATTGGTGATGTCAGTCAGGTAAGGGTACCTACCTCTAAGGACCTTCTTTCATAGAAGGTTAAGGGTCATCAAAAAAGTAAAGTCCTGGTCTGGAGAGATGACTCA
Organism: Zapus hudsonius; assembly: GCA_004024765.1. Taxonomy (NCBI): domain Eukaryota; kingdom Metazoa; phylum Chordata; class Mammalia; order Rodentia; family Dipodidae; genus Zapus; species Zapus hudsonius. The sequence continues at coordinate 77,793 of PVHP010002148.1, forward strand.
GTGGTTAAGTCACTAGACTGCAAAGCCTAATGACCCGGGTTTGATTCCCCAGTGCCCATGTAAAGCCAGATGCACTAAGTGGTGCATGCATCTGGAGTTCATTTGCAGTAGCTGGGAAGTCCTGGTGCACCCATTCCCTCTGTCTGTCTCTCTCTCTCTCTCTTCCTCCCTCTCACTTCCTCTTTCTCTTTCCCTCATTGCAAATAATTAAATTTTTAAAAAGCAAAGTCTTTCCTGACCCAAGACATTTGAACTCACTTTTCCCTCCGTCCAAAGCGGTCTTACCCTCTACTCACAAGTAGGCTAATTTCTTCTCATCCTTCCTAGTTCAGCATCAAATAACACCTCTTCATGAACAGTCTCCATTGGAGGTCTAAAGGCAATCCTCTGTAATTCTCTGTACACACTTTGTTTCCTTCCCAGAATATGTAATCACATATATATTTGCTTACTTTTGTTTTCCTTCCTGTGTCTTCCTTCAAACCCCAAGGTCCATGGAGGTAAGCACCACAGCCCTCCTCCCTGCTGTATGGAATCCATGGCACAGAATGTAACTGTGGGGAAGCCCTCCCCTGGGAGCCCAGGGCGGGTTGTTATTGCTATGGTGACAGTCCTCATCATGTTACTCTCTTGGCTGGTCCCACCCACAGCTCACAAGAGGGGTGCAGAGCACTGGTCCTGGGCTCATGGTCACTCTTCCTAAGCAGGCAGGAGTGAGGGAAGTTGGTGATACTTGCCCTCTCTTTCAGAACTCAGGAGTTTTCCTTTGCAAGCATACAGGTGGTGTGGTACCTCCAGAGCTCCTATTTTCTCTCCTGCCTATGACTTCTGAAATAGGCTAGTTTTCCTGCCTGCACTTGCTTCCTGACTCAGAACTGGCTGGCCCACGGCAACCCACATCATAGCCAACTGAGTGGTCTTACCAAGTTCTCTCTAAAACCTCCTTGCCCTTGAGAGAACAGCATTCTCAGAAACAAGCTGTGTTTATATTACTTCCCCCACCCCCAGAGGAGAGAGGAGAGGGCATCCAGACCCCTTCAACACCAGGGACAGCTCCCCCTGGTCTTAAGGGAAGCAAGGAGACTTCCGGTGCCCTGATGCTGAGTAAGGTTTCTGGGATTCTGCC
>PVHP010002148.1:79018-91673 GCA_004024765.1 Zapus hudsonius
TTTGGTCCACCCTCTCCTCTGCTCTAGACTTGAGCCAGTATGCTAACCTTAGAGGGCTGCTAGAAGTTTATGTTGTGTTCAAGGCCAACCTTCACTCAGCTCCAGAGTTCAGGATCTTTCCTTGGGGTCCAATACCACAGATATATATATATATATATATATATATATATATATATATATATATATATATATATATATGGCACCATAGGTGGAATATATATCGGAAATGCACTATAGTTGGGGAGTGAAGAGGAGGTGAGTGAGGTGGGAAATCTCAGCTCCCTTCAGGACCTTAGTGAAGTCAGCCTGGGTTTTTTGGATGCTTTTTCCTTCTCTCCATTCACACAGAATGGGGTGTTTAGATGGATGCTGACTCAAGATACTTCTGAAGCTGGAACTCACTTCCAAGACTACTTAGGAAAAGATGAGATTACTTTCAAGACTACTTAGGACAAGATGGTCCCTCACAAGCCTTGGAAATCTCTAGGAGCCACCTCCTCCATTAGTCTTCAAGGATATGCACATCCTCAGATACTTCAAGTCAAAACGAGGCTTGTGTGTTAGATTTTGGTCACTGTGGCAGGACACATGAGAGAATCAACTTAAAAGGAGGAAAAGGCTTATTCTAGCTCATGGTTTTAGAGGTTTCCGTCTATGGTCCTTGTTGTTTTGGGCCTGTGGTGGCCCAGAACACCATGGTGGGAGTTCATGGCAGAGGTCAGTTCAGCTCATAGTGTCCAGGAGGCAGGATGAGTGAGGAAGGATGATAGTGGGGTATCAGTATCCCCTGCAAGGGCATGGTCATGGTGATGTAACTTCCTTCCATTGGACCCTAACCCAAAAGTTCCACCACATCTCAATAGCACAGTAGGCTGGAGATCAAGCTTTCACACAGGACTCTTCGGGGGACACTTTGACAGCATAGCTCTGAAACAGACTGAGTGGACACCATGAGGCAGTCCATGCTGAGTGGCTCTGAGGTCAGCACAACTCTAGTCAACTTGCCTTGAGTCAGCTATGGAAACAGTTCAGAAGCAGCTAGCTCTGACACTCTCTCCATTGTAACTGACAGGAAAACTTCCAGCAAAGATTCACATGGCATGCCAGACGAACTGGTTCTTGGGTGTCCTGCCTCTGCAGGCAGAACATTGCCACCCAAGGGCTTTGGCAGATCAGTGAGGGTGGATGGGGCAGAGGATGGAAGACACAGCCTTCCCCAGGCTCCAGCATCGTCATCTTGTGTTGTACTTGTATTTTTTGGCATCCATTGATTGATTGAGAAGATACGCAGTGACAAGAAGATGTTATGAATTCAGTCATGCTTTTAAATAGATCCATGTCTAATTAGACACAGAAGCATCTACACACATTTTCTAAACATAATGAGTATATTTATATAAGGCATTCCACATTCAGTCTCCAGGCAAGACTTGGTGGACATATGGGTGCCTGGATTCCTGTCCAGGCACTGACAGCCCTGATTCTCTCCCTAATCACTGGTTTGCCTAGTTCTTCAGGCAGGATGCAGAAAGTCATCAGCATGGTGACAAAAGTAGGCACAACCTCAGGAATCAGAAACCAGGGGACCCTGAGACTACCGATCGATAGGAAGAGGTGCGTGGCCAGCCCCAGAGAGGAAGGCTGTGGCCCAAAGAAATCCATCCAGCAGGCTGGAGCTCAGGGTAGGAATGCTAGAACAGACCAGTGGCCATCGGTGGGTGGACAGCTACAGGACATGTGGGAATGCAGTGACCCGAGGGCATGCAGGAGATCAGGGATGACCTTTGAAGCTGGTTGGCAGCAAAGGATATTTGGAGCCATGGAAAGTTCACAGACATGGCACTATGTGGCATCCGAGTTTGCAAGGACTTTTGCTTTCATTGGTTGGCTAGGGCTGAGACTGCAGACATCTTTCCATCATCAGAATTGATTCTAGGACCTGCGGCTAGACTGAGTCAGTGGAGACAGTAGAATATCAGCCAGAAGGATATGACAGTGGAAAGAGAGGCTATCAGGTGCTTCCAACAAGCCCAAGGAAATGGCAGAACAATCCTTTTTGTGAAACAGCATTGCAGGAATTCCGAATACATTAGCATGTACTCCCCAAGATCCTGAGAACTCAAAAAAGTTCTCCAGCGGGGAAAGAGAGAATACTTTCCAAGTCGCCCCTCTCTTTGCACTCCACTTGCAAGATTGCCTTCAGTAGGGGTAAAACATTAATACTTGGGGCCTCACATCCCAAAAAAGAAACTGTGAGGGAAACAGCTTTATGGGCAGAATCTTTGTGGGCTCTCTTGATTCAAATCCTTATTGTAATTCAGGAGCCAAAAGCTTTTCCACACCGCCCCCACAACTCAGCCTGAAGCTGCCTCTCCAGACTGGAAGAAGCCGCTCCTAGAAACAGCCCCTCCCTCCCCAAGCCCTGCAGCTTTTGTCTGTGCACCAAAAACAGGATGATTAATGGAGATGGTGATGCTTTAAAAAGGATCACTGACACCCAGGGAAGTTATCTAACTGCAAGTTTCTCCACAGTGCTGTCCAAAAGCCTCCAAACCTTCCCCACCAAGAACACCCAATGGAGCTGCCGAGGAGGGCCAGGTGAATGTATTGAGATGGGTAATGTTCAATAGTAAAAGGTTCCTGTAATGGACTAGAATCCAAACAACTCATGAGGATGGGGGATGGGGGAGGGACTCTGCCCTGAGACTAGCCTTCCTGAATGGTCATAAATGCAAACGTTAGAAAGAAGGGGAAAGCACAGCCTAGGAAAAGGGTGAGCACCTGGCGGTTGGGAGTCTTGTAGTTATTCTGACAGGTGACACACACTGCTGATCCCCCATGAAAAGAATTCCTTTATTTTTTTATTTTTTAATACGTAGAAACTTTATATGTACAATCCATGTGTTGGTACCACTATATCCCCCCCTCCAGGCCCCATTCCGTTGAGGGGCCTCCTCAGTGGCATTACTGGAATTCTCCATGGAATGGGAGGCTGTGAGTTGTGTGAGTAGCAGTTAGTTAGTGGGGGTGGGGGACAATGCCTTTGGCTATTCCCTCCTACTCTGGGATTTTACAATACTCCCCTTCCACAAAGTTCTCTGAGCCACAGTGGGAGAGTTTTAAGCCTGCTTTAGTGTTGAGCTCTTAGCAACCTCTGGATTTCTGCTTTGGAATGGTGTGAGCATCCTTGGTGTCTGTCTCCATCACCCTGGAGCAGGCTTGTTGTGGAAGCAGCACTCTTGCTCATCTCGCCACTTCCTCTGTGGTTTTACCTGAACCCTAGATGATGTGTTAAGGGTGGTTCTCCTGCTTGGGGAAAAATCCCTTTTAAAAATATATTTTAAGAGAGAGAGGGGGGAGGGAGGAAAAGAGAGAGAGAATGGGCACACTAGGGCCTTTTGTCACTGCAAAGAAACTCCAGTTGCATGTGCCACTCTGTGCATCTGGCTTTCAGTGGGTACTGGGTAATTGAACCTAGGCCATCAGGTTTTACAAGCAAGGGCATTTACCTGCTGAGCCATCTCTCCAGCCCAAGAATCACTTTTTTTTTTTTTGTAAGAGAAGGCTTTGGCTAATTCAAGATGAGAATTTTTGGGGAATGGACTTAATCTTCTTTCAGTTCTGTGCCAGCCAAAGATCCTTTCAAGAGAATAAGGGTTCATACTCAGAGTGGCATTTCCACCCAGCCTGTGCCCATGGGTAGGCACCACAATCCACTCTCATCCTGACACAGGGACCCATCTGTAAATCAGATGTGGGGTTCTTCATCTCCCTTTTGTTCTGGCCACAGTCAGGAAAGGTGTGACGTACCCCCTTTCTTCTTCATTTGCATCCTCCACATTACAGGTACAGTATAACAGGCACACCTTATATCACAAATCACTGGGATTTAATAAATAATATCAACAGCATCACCAAGAGCTAGTGTACAAAGTACTTTTCATGTGAAAGTGATTATTTAATGGTTGAATGGGTGCTGGTATGAAGCAACCTATCCATTTCTTCCTTTTTTCTTCCCTAGGGAATCCTACCAACCCCCCCCCCTTTAAATTCAGGTGCAATATGGAAAACTGACCCCATATTCATCTCTAGAAGCAGATGCTGGTAGGTCTCAATGAATTCTAGTGCTTGTTGGAGGCTGGTTTAAGCACACGGAGTCAAACCTATAGTCTGTTAGTAACTAAGGGCATGGATACAACCTAAGTTGATCAATTGCCCTGGAGAGGACTTCTGACATGTGCCTTCCCTCTCCATCCATGTATCCAGAGAAGCAGGTGGTCATGTCAGTCCCACCAGGGAAATCATCATGTAACCAATCTGACATTGGCAGTCAGGTTGCATAAGGAGTGTAGCAGCTACCTTCTCATTGCTGAAGGAAGGAAAAGATTTGTTTTTGGTTTATGGTCTGGAAAGGAAGCTCCAGGATAGCAGAGGAAAGATAGTAGAGCAGAGGCTTGACATCACCTCCTTGCCAACATGAGGTAGCAAACAGCAGTAGGAGAGTGAATCAAACTAACATTGGCAAACTAGGGTTAATAAGCCATCAAGATCCACGCCAGCAACACACCACCTCCAGCAAGACTCCACTTCCCAAATTGCCATCACCGGAGGGTAAACTGAGTTTATGGGGGACACCACCACAAGAGGTCATGGAGAAGTGGAACCGGAGTCCTAATCATCCACACCAGGAGCTTGGCCAGCCTTAGGACTTCCTGGTCTGTGAGATGATAAATATCCTCATTATTTAAGCCATGGAGAATCAAATGTCACTACTTGCAGGCAAAAGCATCCTCATGATATATTTTGAGTCTGTTGCCCTCCTCTCTCTCTCTCTCTCTCTCTCTCTCTCTCTCTCTCTCTCTCTCTCTCTCTCTCTCTCTCTCTCTCTTCTTGGAGGTACTTTACCACTGTTACTTTTTCCAGCTGTATGTTGTGACCTTGAGTAAATTCATTAACCTTCCTGATCTTTGGCGTGCTCATATTTAATGGAGTAGCTAGACTACAGTGATCTGTAAAATCCCTTCAAATTTTAACGCTGATAGCAAAAGATGAGTGTATAACACTTTTACTAAAAAGCCAAATGTCTTAAGTAGGTAAGCCACCGAGATTAGTTGAAGCTAGTTCAGGCTGAAAGCAAAGTCGCCAGGGCAGGAAAAGATGGCTGTGAGAAGACATGAAGCAGCCTCCTGCGAGCAGCAGACTTCAAGTCAATGAACACAGAAAATCAATGAGGCGAAAACCATGGACCCCTGAGAATGAATTAGGTGAAAATAAATTGACCACAAAATCATATATTCCCTTTTATATTCAGCAAAATACACACAAAATTCCCAGTCACTCTGGTGTGCCTCTTGGATCTGTCTACTCAAAGAAGACAAGGAGAGAGAGTTCCAATGCCTCACTCATGGGGTAAGGATGGTAGAGAGCCTGGAATAATCACAAGGAGAAGGAATGTTACACGGGTCAAGAGGCTCGGAGGGTCTTAGACACATCGTTTTCATTGGTGTGTATCTATAATACATAGTACTGGCTTTCATAAGGACATTTTCACACAAGTATATCATGTACTTTAAAGGACAGGGAGATGGCTCAGTGGTTAAAGGTGCTTACTTACAAGTATATAATATTCTCTGAGCATTTCCCTCCCCCATGCCCTCTACCATTTTCCCCTTCCCCATTCATAAGGATTTTATTTTTTTTGCTTATTTTGAGTCTCTATTGTATACTGCAGTGACCAATCTCTAATTTAATTCAGAGTAGTTTTTCCTCTTGGTAAAAACATCAAATTACAGGACTGGAGTTGTAACTCAGTGGTAGAGCACATGCTAAGCATGTACAAGACTCTGGTTTTCATCCCCAGCACTGCACGAAGTGCTTGTGGGAGCCTGCTGCTCCTCTGTATCTACGGCCTCCAAGAAGACAGGTGCAGTGAAGGAAACATCTGTTTCTTTGCTTATTCATTTGAGACTGGGCTTTGTTTGCTTTGTTGATAGGCTGGCCTCTAGCTCCTAGGCTAAGGACTCTCCTGCCTCAGCCTCCAGGGTAGCTGGGATGATGGGAGCACATTACTACTTTATCTGGCTGCAGCAAAGGAATTATGAGCATAAGTAATCAAGGGCTGTGGATTTGGGGAGAGAACAGAGGGGCTTAGCCATCAGAACCAGAGTGAAGCAAGTCATTCTATGCCCCAGGAGCAATGTCTTTGGGACCTGCATCAGGAAGGGAGAGATGCTGGCTGGGGTGCCCTTCAGAGGCCCTTCATCAAATAGGATGATTCTTGACTCTCAGAAGCCCATGTGTTAAGGGCTTGGTCCCCTGCTTGGCACTATTGGGAAGCACTGAAAGTAGAGGAAGAACCTAGTGGGAGATCTCCTGGACATGGGGTATACCTGTAAAGGGGGTAACAGGATGCCAGCCCCTTCCTATTCTCTCTCCCTTTTGCAACCCAGCCATGGGGTGAATTGTGGCATACCCTGCTGCCATAGTGGGCTGCCTCACCAGAAGCCTAAACACAGCAGAACCAACCAGTCATGGATTGAAGCCTCTAAACTTGAGGGCCAAAACAAAAGAGGACCTTGGTTTTATTAAGCTGATTATTGTAGGCATTTTGTTATAGCAACAGAAAGATAGCTAACACAAACAATACCTGCCACCACCCTCAGAACCACCTCCCCACAGCCACAATCTCCCACAGTCTTCACGGCTTTCCTATTCCCTGTATTTTTAAAATCCTAGAACAATTTTAGTGATTTTCTTATGTCTTTCTCATTTCTGATTCATTATTAGCAGTGCCATCCCTCACATTTGTACATGTCCCACAGAAATTTTGGAACTCCAAAAATAACGAATAAAAAGAAAAAAAATACATCACACAAAGGGTTCTTTCTAAACATGTTGAGGCAGTTTTTCCTTATAGGTGAAAATACTCAAAACTTTCTGATAGAGACCACAACTCTATATTTGTATTTTAATTGTCTATATACCTATTTATTCTTTCATTTATTTCTTTTGCTGTGCTTAGAATCAAACCCAGACTTCATGTATAGTAAGCAAATGGTCTACCACTGAGCTAAATCCCCAGCTAAAAATCTCCTTTTAAAGCAAAGAAAATCTTTATTATGTGAAAATTCTTATAACATATTCACATTATTGTCAATGTTTGTACTTATTTATTTGAGAGTGATAGAGATAAAAGTGCATTACTTTGTGTATCTGGCTTTATATGGGTACTTAGGAAGCAAACTTGGGCCAGCAGGCTTTGCAAAGCAAGTGCCTTTAATAGCTGAACTATATCCCTAGTCCATCCACATTATTTTTTAAATATATGCTTAATTCTCTTTCTGAAAAAAAATCACAGAAGCATTCTAGCAAAACAAAAACTAAATTGGAATAAAAATATTTAGAGAGGGCAGGAGAGATGGCTCAGCAGTTAAGACACTTGCTTGCAAGGACTAAGGACCCAGGTTCAGTTCATTTGCAGTGGCTAGAGGCCCTTGAACTCTTGTTCAAATAAATAAATATTTTTTAAAATACAAATTAAAAAATGTCTAGAATAATGGGAACAAATTCTGTAAGAAATGTAATTAGTGATTAAGTCAATTTTAAAGCTAAATATGGGGCTGGAAAGATGGCTTTAAGGATAAGGTACTTGCCTGCAAAGCCTAATGACCCAGGTTTAATTCCCCAGTACCCATGTAAAGTCAGATGCACAAAGTGGTGCATGCATCTGGAATTTGTCTGCAGTGGCTAGAGGTCCTGGCATGCCCATTGTCTCTCTCTCTCTCTCTCTCTCTCTCTCTCTCTCTCTCTCTCTCTCTCTCTCTTTCTCTTTCTCTCCTTGCTAATAAAAATAATTTTAAAGATTTTAAAGATAAATAGGTAGCAATGTTATTGAAAAATATAAAATAGTTTGGTGATGTAGCTTAGTAAGAGCTCACCCCCTACCATGCACAAGGCCCTGGGTTCAACCCCTAGCCTCCCCTAAATAATACATGACCTAACTAGAACGAATAAGTCTTATTTTATTTATTCACAAATATATTTATAAAAACAAAATAAATATGGCTATTTAAAAGAAATGTGTTGTAAGAAAAGGAAATTCTGCCTTCAAAGCACATAGAAAAGTTCAACTCTGTCACAGGTCTTCCATAAGGAATGCAAAGGATAAATTATCTGACACATGGTAGGCAACATATTTGCCTTTTAAAAAAGAAACTAGGGCTGGAGAAATAAATAAAAGGTTAAAAGCACTTGCTTGCAAAGCCTCACAGCCTAAGTTTGATTCTCCAATACTTGTGTAAATCCAGAAACATGAAGTGTGTTTGTTTGCAGTGGCAGGAGGCCTGGATTATCCATATTTACTCTCTCTCTCTCTCTCTCTCTCTCTCTCTCTCTCTCTCTCTGTGTGTGTGTGTGTGTGTGTGTATGTGTCATAAATAAAACATTTTTAGAATAAAATAAAATTAGGGACAACTTAACTGATGTATTAGCTTTCTCATTTCTGTGACAAAATGTCTGGCATAAATTAGTTAAAAAGAGGAATTATTTATTTTAGCTCACAGCTTCAGAGGGTTCAAACCATGGTCAGTTGACTGTTTTTCTGGGCCCATGGAGCACATGGAAGAAGCTATTCACTTCTTAACAGACAAGAAGCATAGGACAAGAGAGAAACCGAAGACCCCATATAACCTTTAAAGACATACTCCCAGTGACCGACTTTCTCCAGGTAGGCCTCACCTCCTAAAGTTTCCAGAACCTCTAAAAATAGCACGACCAGCTATGGACCAAGCATTCCACATGAGCTTGTGGTAGACATTTTGGATCCACAATATTAAAACAGATTTATACAATTTATACTTTTCACTCCTGTGCTGGTTTGAATGTAAAATGCCTCCCATAGATTCATGTTTGTGAATAAACCTCATACTTAATCCTTAACTGATAATCCTGTGTGGGAAATCTATGGAGTTTTGGGGAGGTGGAGTTTTACTGGAGGAGGTATGCCACTAGAGGGCAGCCCTTACGGTGTTATTTCCCAGGCCCACTTGTCTCACTGAGCTCACACGCTCTCCTTCTTTCCTGTTGATAAGAAGATATGACACCTGGCTGTCTGCTCCTGCCATGCTTTCCCCACCAGGATGAAACTTTCCTTTGAAACTATAAGCTGTAAATAAACCCTTTCTTTTCATAAGTTGTTTCTGGTCAAGTGTTTTGTCCCAGCAACAAGAAAATATGTGTTATTGCTTTGTAACATAATAATATCTTTGATAAGTAACACATGATCACAGCAAGTAATGGTATCTTACTTATGTAACTTATTAAGAGTTAAATCACAGGACCTATGAACAGTGATTATGTTCATGCCTACATGTTTGTGGGCTTTAGAAAGCCATCATGAACACTGAGGACACTCAAAGAATAGAGGCAGAAACATTTACCCACTTCATAAACTGGGTAGCAAGGATATGAGTGGCTTGAAGGTAAAAAGAGCTTTGATTTATGAGATGGGGTTTTCCAATACATTCACTTGATGGAATTAGTATGCTTGTTGCATTTGAAACAGAGCCTCTCTGTGTCCCCCAAGCTTGCCTTGAACTCACAATCCTCTTGCCTCAGCCTCCTGCATGTTGGGATTGCAGCATGGGCCACACCGCCTGACTTAGTAGTATGTTTCCTTCAACCTCATTCTTTCATCAGATGCTTGTGGAGTCGTTAGGCAGTGTGAGTCTATTGCTTTCACATGGGGCTTTTGACTGGATCATCATAAAAGCCTATAACAGACATGTGGATGATCATCACCATTATACGGAAGAGAGATGTGCCCGTTAACCCTGTAAGTGTAAGTGTAAGTTAACCCTGTAGAGCTGCGATTAAAAGGTGGGCTCTTTTAACACATAGCTTTGGGAAGAAAAACTAAAGAATTTAGAAGTGAGCTAAAGTGATCCAGCTACCCAATAGCCCAGAAGTGCTGCCAATGAGCCCAAAATGTATGTGTGCCCACTGTAAGCCTCCAGCCATCAGCCATGCAGCCCTTGCAGAATCCGATTCTAATTAGTCATTCATCACATACTATGTGCCAGGCACAGTGCCAAGGAGTTGCATGGGCATTTTTCATTTAAGTTAATAATCCCTGCAAGACTGTGTGGCTTTTTTCCCCTTTCTTTTGCATACATCATGCCCCTTTCACCTTTAACCCTTTATTGTCATGTCTCCTTTCATGAAATATTCTTCCCCTGGGCTTCAGCAGACAAGGCCTCCTCAGAGAAAGCATCCTCTGAAAAATCTATTTCAGGGTCCTCAAGTATGTTAAATATTATTCAGGACCCTTTATACTTAAAAAAAGACAGCGATTCTATTTTATGAGGGTTATAACCATCAACATTTCCATATAAGGAATGAAAACAGAAAAAATTTTATATGTGTTAATTCCTTCAAAATAACAATATAACTTTCCTTGCAAGCTAACATAAATCATATCTTTTTTAAGGAAAAATGACTAGATCTATCCAAGACAATCTGTGGAAAGGGTAGCATGGATTTATAGTTGTGAAATTTGATTGGATGTCTAGACTAAAATTAAAAATAGCTAGAGCCACAGAGATCCTTCATCACTCAGCCTATTAGGAAATATTGTTTTTGTTGAAGTAAATGAAGATAATTTGACCTCATCCAGTTACATAGTTGGAAAACTGGGCAGTGTCTTAACAATCTTCCCAGATAGTTGTGTTGATTCTTCTTTGATATGAACAGGTGTCTGAAGGCTTTAGTGGCATGTAGAATCTGAAATTCTGTCAAGGTACTTTTCTGCTATGTGACACTGAAATCCACTGGCACTCGTGCACTTGGAGATCTTCCACCCACTCCTGATTTTGTAGCACTTTGTGCATTGATCATTTAGAAAATAGTTCACTGAGTTATGCATATCTTTCAAATGTTGACATATCTCATCATACCTAGTCAAAAATCAAGTTCTTTCATAACAATATTGATCTCATCAGAAAAGCACTGGGAATCTGCCAAGTTCAAAGTGGAAGACACAAGTTTTCAAAAATTTTAATTTTCTACTTGAAAGCTTGAACTTTATAATTGGCAACAAATCATATCAGTTTTTTTTCTTAAAATGACAGACTCAATGTTGAATTTTTAAAAAAATATTCATGTTCCAAGTTTTTATAACAATAATTTCTCCATCAATCATCTTTAAGTAAAAGAGGAGTTGCATGACATAAGCAGCTAGTTTAGCTAGTAACTCGGATGTTTCCACAGGTGCTTTGGTCTATAACAAAAGTGTTTTGATCTTCCTGATAAAATTTGGATCTGGAATGTCCCCCTCAAAAGGTCCTTGTGGTAGGAAGTTGCTGCCTAGATCATAGAGCTTTTGGGAAGTGGTGGAACCTTTATGAGGAGGTACCTACTAAAATCTTGGGCCATTGGGGTGTGCCTTTAAAGGTGATACTGGTTCTCAAGTCTTTTCACTTCCTCTCTTTTTCATATCCTGACGACAAGATGAGCAGCTTTGCTCTGCCTCACACTCTCCCCTACAAGCCCAAAAGCAATGGAGCCAATCTGTCATGAGCTAAGATCTTTGAAACTATGAGCCAAAAAAAAAAAAACCTTGTCTCTTTGTAAGTTGATTATCTCAGGTATTTGTTATTATGGAATGCTGACTAATACACTTAGACTAATACACAAATTATTTTTAAGTGTATATTCAAGGGTTGAGTTTTAATAAAATTCATTTTAACTGTTTCCTGAAAAACATTCATAAGTGAAACTGGCAATTTGTTTATTTACTTATTTATGTTTACAGTGAATGTGTGGTAGAGCACAGTCACTACTAGTATAGTTTGATATTATTGTATGATACTTGCCGAGGTGCAAGCATTTCTGTCCACTTTGTCTTTTGCCTCCTCAATGCAAAAATCAGTGTAGTAGTCTGCTCTTACCAAGTGAAATGCATTCCAACACCCTCAGTGGATGTCTGTACCTGCAGAGGGCGCTGAACCCTACCTGTACCATGGTTTTTCCTAAACACACAGGAAATCTTTTCGGGTGGCACATGCCTTTAATCCCAGCACTTGGGAGGCAGAGGTAGGAGGATCACTGTGAGTTCGAGGCCACCCTGAGACTCCAGAGTAAATTCCAGGTCATCCTGGGGTAGAGTGAGACCCTACTTCGAAAATTTTATTGATAACTTGAGCCCAGTAAAAGGTTAGCAATCATAAAATAGAATAATTTATAACAATATGCTGTTAATGTGGTCTTTCTCCCTATAAAAATATCCTACTGCAGTGTGCTTATCCTTCTTGCCCGGATGATGTGAGGTGCGTCACATAAACATTGGGACTTTGCACCACACTACAGGATAGGGTTACTTGAACACAGTCATGTGACAATTGACCGGCTAACAAATGTGACTACTAAGCGGGTAATGGAATGGTAGCATATACAATGTGGATATGTTGGACAAGGAACCATACCAATTCCTGAAAGGACAGAGCAGGGCAGTAAGAGATTTCATCGTCTATCTCAAAGTGCTGTCAAATTTAAACTTATTGTTTCTGGAATTTTCCATTTAATGCTTTTTCCTTCGGTTGTGGTCAACTGAGGCCATGGAAAGAGAACTTGCAGAAAAGAGAAGCATGGGCTGAGCATA